>CATIWR010280294.1:0-32768 GCA_949677035.1 Omphalea diandra
ATTACAACACCACCCTTCTATCATCTCCCCAATTGAATACAAAAGAATCCAATTAATCCCAATGCAGGAAAAAATCATGGGCCTAAAGACCTGAAGCCACACTGTAATAACAAATAAAAAATCGTTCATTTGATCAAACAACTTGAAACTGGTTAAAAGACAAATGAAGAAAATCATGCAAACAGAATGCCAAAGAGATAAAAAAATGCATTACACTTTTACAACAGCTGCTCCCAATACATTCTGTTTCATACTTTCTTTAACCACGCAATCAAAATATCAAATTGCACAGGGCAATCATAGTAATGTTGATATCTTCTTCCACATTAAGATAACATGCATATGTAAATGAACCCATCACAGAAAACAGAATACGCACTTGTTTCTGTAAGAAATTCTGCTGCTCGAAATCCATCATGGACCACATGAAAATCGTCATTTCAAAACGAAAGAAAAATGCAAAATAATGTCCAGTAGCAAACCACAAACAAGAACACCAAAATACGAAATTACAGAAACCACAAACAAGAAAATCAAAATACCAAATCACAGAAAATAGAATACGCACCTGTTTCTGAAGAAATTCTGCTGCTCGAAATCCCTAAAAAAATTCCCCAAATTGATTGATTGAGAGAGAGTGACGCCCGCTGCTGCCTTGTCTTCTCTTTTTTGTAATACTCAAGTCAAAACAGCGTCGGTTCATCACAAAACGACGTCACTTTGACACAAAACGCAACACTTTGATTTTGAACAAAACGACGTCGTTTCAAAATCTGGAATCGTTAAAAACGGGTGTAAAATCGCGATTTCACCGATTTCACCCATAAAACCGCGATTTCATCCAGATTTCACACCAAATTCGATTTTATATACGTTTGAACTTGTTTATGTGATTTTAGATCGTAAAATCATAAAAACGTACGAGTTGAATTGCGTTTTTGACAACATTGCCTTCCATATACCTACTAAAGTCGCAGCCGCAACTGGGAATGCGAACGCCACTGCGAATCACACTATATGACAATCACGTCTTTCTTGGCTGGATCACGACTGTGATTTGCTTTGCAAATTCATCTGGTTCAAGTTCATTCATCCTTGTTGCAAGGTCGCAGTTGCTATTTTTAGGTTTTTGACCTCGAATTTGTATGTGTTGCTCAATGTTTGAGATTTAGACTTTCATCTAACTTCCAATGTAAACCTAACTTAAAAATTACATTTCATCTAACTTAAAAATTGCAAGAGCAACATTTAAACAAGATGTTAGAACCTATCAATCTTCATTGTCAAGATCAAAAAAGACCTTTGACTTAGGTTTGACCAACCTAGTCCAATAGTTTCAACCGGTACTTCATTCATTCTACTCTAATATGCATTCATTCTATCTTTTAAGCAAGTGATTCTTCCAAAGCAAGATCGGATTTCCCCCACTTTCAACTATCTTGCTAGATCTGAACAATGAAAACTTGACATGAGCCACCTAGCCTTGAGCTAAAAATACCTAACTTCTACCACAACCAACATCATTTGGTGCGGTGAATATGACTTGAGCTAAATAACCTTTTATCCCTAGTCATGGTCTCCCCCCATGATCTTAAAACCCCATAACCCTGCAACCATTTAGACATTTTATGCCCTAAATATACCCCAATCACAAACTACTCACCCTCCCCTAAATAATCCAGAAAATAGCTCAGCTAGCCATTGTCCGTCTTGTAACTGCTTATAAGAAATTTACCTCGATATTGTAAGAGCTCAAATAAGTACTAACTCAAAATCTAAAACAAACAGTGGTGTCACAGACACCATTTACAGCCTAACTCAACACTAAAGTTCCTTACTTGCATCAACCCATCCAATTAGGAAAACAAAAGAAGCAACCTGAGAAATAAGATTAGCTTGGCTTTTTAAAATGCATGATGATGTAGAAAAGTCCTAAAAACCAGTTGATAACTAAGTTATGCGCCCAAACAGCTTGTTTTTAGATGATGAAGCCCTCCAAAAAAAGAAAATGGAGATTATCAGACAAACGCAAGATAAAGAATATATTGCTTTTTAACTATCATGCTTATAACCATAACCCTTTGCCACAAAAGATAACAAACAAACGAGAGCCCAGAAAGTTCAAATTGCCTCATATTGATAATTATAAAGGTACAACTGATCTCAAAAGCTACCTGTGCAAGTTCCAATTCAAACTCAAGTTGCATAACTATTCTAATGCCCTACTGTATAAAATTTTTCTCATTATCCTAACAAGAGTAGCTCATGAGTGGTACCAAAACCTGACCCATGGTTCGATTCAAAGCTTTACACAACCATCCTAACTATTTGTAGCTTGATTCATCTTTGTCATATCGTAAGTAAAAAACACTTTGCCCTTAACTATCATGCTTATGACCATAACTCTTTGGCATAAGAGATAACAAATGAATTAGTGTCACAAAAAGTTCAAATTACCTCACATTGATAACTACAACTGTTACACACCTCAAGTTTGGTTTGGATGGTTGTGTATATAACTAAGAAGGGTCCTTAGTTCAACTCCTCCTCCTCTGGTATACTATGACAACAAAAAAAAAATATATAATAGTTCAATTCATCCAAAAGTCACCTATATAAATTTTGATTCAAACTCGAGCTATACAATTACTCTGACGCCCTAATGTGCAATTTTTTTTCCACCTCCTTAGAAGGAGTAACTCATGAGTGGTATTAGGACCTGGCCCATGATTTGATTCAGAGTTTTACACAACTGTTCCAACTATTTGCAACTTGGTTCGTCTCTGTCATACCACAAGTGAAGATCTCATTTAACTCACATGAGGTCGTTTGGGAAAAAGGAAAATCAGTACAAATCTATCTTTGTCCAAATTCAACAAAGTGACCATGCAAATTAACAATCTCAACCACAAGGTGGCCATCGATGATATGATCTATAATTGCAAAAACAGAGGCATGCTCAATTCCCTTAGCATTGCCCCCTCTTAGAAATTTTTATGAGTTGATGTCGAAGAGTTACAAGTTTATTCCCTTGGGCAACAACCTCTAGACTTGCTCTTACGGTCCGTATAGAAAAAATGAAGGTAAAAGTCAAGGTGAGAATAAATATGGTAGAGACCGAAAGGTCCTCTATTGGATAAAACTGTTGGAAAAAAGGACACAGTTTCTTCATCCTCTCAAGACCTCAGCAACCAAAAGTAATGATAAAGTTTTTATGAGTGAATTTTACATTGATATATATTATTGTATTATGATGATATTATGCAAAATTTTGAATTATATAAATAATTTTATTATCTATAATAATAATAATTATTATTTTTAATAATTTTATTAAAATAAAAAACTATTTAAAATAATAAATAATTAGATATGCGATGAAACTATTGTCTTCAACATTTATTAATATCAATTTGAGTTTGTGTTGACTTTTTCAAATAGCTAATTTACACTAACTCATGACCATGCTTTATGGAAAAGCAATGGAAGTTTTGTACAACATATTTTCTACCTACAATTATAGCATTTGCAAGTGCGCAACTTCTATCACCGCCCAAAGGATTATATGGATATAAACTCGTATTCATTTGTTCAATCTTCAGCTTCAAGTATTTGCATGACACTTTCCACGCCGACACTACTAATGGTCTTAAATTGATGAAGCCTGTTGCTGCACTGGCACTAGAGATTGTGACTAAAATGATTGCTATTGTCTTAACTCGATCTAGCATTGTCAATAAGCCCAAGCAAATTAAAGGACTGGAACCAAGTAAACTTTGGTGGTTAAAAAATCTGCATGATAGGTCACAAACAATTATAAGCACTAATCAGATAAGAATTTTGGTGCAAGACAAAACTGAAAGAGAACAATCCACAGATTTAGAACATACTTTCAAAACATGCCAGCAATAATGATTTGCATTGATCATTTATTCCTGATGACATCTCAGTATGGGATACACAGTTTTTTCTTGCGAAGGGCTCACTGCAGTCGCAACTACAAACAAACCAATCGCAGTTTGCCCCTGTTGAGCAAAAGAGAAGGGAAAAAGATGCATTACACTGTTATGAGGAAAACATAAGACAGGCTGGCTGGTTACCAACTACATGGGATCAGGAACTTTGAATAATTTTATCGCTTGAGCTCTTAACTGGCGTAACCCTCCATTACCAGGCTTGCCATTGAACATGATCATTGCATCGGAGATGAAAATATCCATCAACATCATTTGGAATCTCATCAATTCTCAATAAATAATCCAGAACATGATCACTATACTACAAACAATGATTAAAAAAAAACAAGAATCCCCATCCCATTTCACATTTTCATGGTTCCTTGCTTAATGCTTTCATCAAGAGAGATATATCAGGTGATTATAGTAATCTCCAGTGGCAGACTATTATATTCAGGCTGGGTTGTTCCATTTCCACCTTCGTCCTACCCCCTCAAGAACTTTAGCACGGGCTTGGCTTTTCCTAGCTTCATCCTCTACCCAAGATCTGCAATAATTGATTCCAATAATTAGAATTAAAAACACAGATATACACAGCAACAAAAGTAGGACACCATTCCAAAGCGCAATAAATTCAACAAAAAATGCAATAGAAACAGAACATTAGATGATCAATTAACATTTGATCTCTCAAAGAAACCTTACAAACTTCACTAAGTACCTCAGTCAGTATGTTATACAGCATGCTTCATTATTGAGAGCATATTGCAAAGAAACAGCTAGACACTATTCTCTAGCTTAAAAATCCATGCAGCACTCTTGAGATCCCAACTAACTATAAGCATTTCCTTGCAAACATCACTAATTAAGCAGAAGAATATAAAAAGGAAAGATAGAGATTAGTCATTAGCACAAAATTCAATGTCCTAAATTTAATCAATTAATTCAATTAAGCAGATAATTAAAAATACATCGTCTATTAGCTCTAAGAAGAAACTAGTATTACAAAATTTACTACACATAGGCTCCACTTAATTAGTTTTTTTTTTTTTCACCCTTTTTTCTGTTATGAAAGCAAAATGCCAAAAAGCAATCTTCAATTACACAATCAAAAGTAAAATTCTAAAAGCATACAGTTGAATTTTATGGAAAAGAAACATTTATTTCTTACTAGAAATTCCTTTCTCTCATCTTATGTGATGGATTCTCATTTTTATCAATATAATTTCTAATTTGTATTCTAACAAATTAAAATTTATAGAAAAGTATTTTGTAGGAGGAATAAAGCAAAAGCCAAAAGGCAAAAAGTTGAACCAAACAGAGTTATGAAGTCATGATGAATATGGCTACCACCGCTTTGAAATCCTCCCTAGGTTTCTACAGCTAACCCAGCTGCTTACTATCTAACATAGAAGAACCATAACACTGAGGCATGCTTCCAGTTCATCACAGGTACGATAACTTCTAATGCTTCCAGAAACAGCAAATTCAATAATAATGTTGGTGTAACCATTTCTGGGATCTGCCATCTCCTATAAGGACAACTATATAACCAAAATTAAGCTTGCAAATAATGATTCATATGTACATTATTGTATTACCTGAGAATTCGAATAGCTTCCATTTCAGCTTCCAGTGCAGATTTTTTATCAAGAATCCCTTCCTGTTTGGTCTGCAATTCATCATGCAACATCTGTAGATTGCACTGCTCCGCCACGTATAGAGCCCTCTCAGATGCAAGCCTTTCTGACATCTCATTAACCTCTTCCTTCAGACCAAGAAGTAGTTGCCTCTGACAGTCCATGGCTGCCTTCTCTTTTAAATACTCTGCCAAAGTTTTCACCTGAACAGTTTTCTCATGTTCCAAATCATGTAAAGCAGCAACATAAAGTTTTTGAACCTCAAGCCCATGAGTTTTTTCCTCATTTATTTTCACATCCCAAGACCTCTTAATATCTCCTTTTTTAAGTAACTCAAACCCTATTTCCTCCATTGCAGCTTGCCTCAAAGAGTTCTCAGCTTCTAGTCTTAACAACTCATTACATACTGCTTCTGTCATCCGGCCACTTGTCAGTGCTACTGCTGCTTGCGCCTTTGTCAAAGGTTTATTCGGTTGAAATCGCTTACTCTGTCCTGTACAAATTTAAACATTGTAGCGTCTTTTTCATGTGATTTACTTGCATTAAAATTTATGTCTAAACTTGCCCAGCTATCAATCTTAAGAAAACACCACAGGCCTATGATTTTAAGTGAATGGTAAATGAAACTCTGCCCATGATGCAGTGAATAATATTCAGATTGAATTATCTGCAAACGTGTTGTAGCAGAGGATATACTAAGTCTCCATCATTTTATTCTTTTAAATTATGGGCTTGATTTTGCATTTACTCTAGGTACAAATCCTTTGGATTTTCTTGTCTAAAAAAACTATAGTACTTATACTTGAATAGGTGCAAGTCATAGGTACTGCAGATATTCTTTCAGATTTGTCTCTATGCTTTAGGTCTTGCACTTGATAGAATGTGTTTAACTCATTCTTGCATATGCAGCAAGAATAAGCTTCAAAAAGGATAGAACAGCTCTAATTTTACTTTAAAAAGATTATAGAACAAGGAGGAGAGGAGGGGCCACTACCAAAAACTTTTCTGATTATGCTCTTGTCTCCAGCCAACATGTCAATAAGGAGTTCAGGTGATGCATCTGGACTGATCTCCTTCACATCCATATAATCTACTTTTGTTCTTGTCATCTGGACTGTATAGAAGTCAGGTTTTAAAAGCTATAAACAGGCTAGTGAACTAATCAGGTTTTAAAAGCTATAAAAGTCTAGTGAACTAATCTATTGATTGTTTTAAAATATTTTTCCTTATTCATCAAATTTACAAATCATGTATTTGAAATATATTTTACCTGTTCTGTTATTCCTGGCATGAATTGATACTCTAACTGAGCTTTCCAGCTGACCAAATCCTGCCGAGAAATAAACCTAAAGCGGCACATATGTTGCCGAATGGTAAGGTAAAATATGTATTCTTCAAAATTATAAATAAAGATTTGAATCTTGAAAGCTAGAAAAAGCATTCCAGATATTAATATATATCCATACCTCTCAGGGTGAAAGCAGAAGCTTCCATTTCCTTTTGAGCTGTTAGAACAGCA
This sequence comes from Omphalea diandra, assembly GCA_949677035.1. Taxonomy (NCBI): domain Eukaryota; kingdom Viridiplantae; phylum Streptophyta; class Magnoliopsida; order Malpighiales; family Euphorbiaceae; genus Omphalea; species Omphalea diandra. The sequence continues at coordinate 7,116 of CATIWR010280294.1, forward strand.
ATCGGTAGCTGATACCTTGCTAGGTATAATACCATTTTCTGCAAGAGCTGTTTTTGCAAACCCAGAGATGAATATGAACAAACCTTTATGATAAAGAGAACCATAATAAACAGCAAGAAAAAGAAAATTTAATCTTTACCTTGTATAGAATGAAAATCAGGATCTTCAAGACCCACATCATCAAATGCAGCAACAAAAGAACCAGAAAGTGATACAGATGGAACAATTCTATGCTTTGGATTCCTACACACCAATGATACAATTTTGAGCTAGAGAGTGAAAAAGCATTCGTACTACTTAATATATTTACTTCATGAAGTAACCATCACGTGCATAGATCATTTACTACCTTTCCAATATGAAATTTAGGTAGATCAACCATCTTGCATATTCCCTTCTAGTGCACAATTCATCAACCTTTACATCATCTTCAATTATCTGAATACCTTAATTAGAAATAGAGAAATTCATGCTTAGAACTGGACCAAAACAACCATTCAAAATACAATTTCGCAGCTAGATGGTGAAAAAGGAAAGAGGAAGAAAAAGATGAGGAGACAGGCAGAGAGTTAGGGACTGCTACAAAGTAAAAAAAAAAAAAAAAAAAAGATTATCACAATCCAAAGTTAATCACGATTATAATCAAGAACAAATAGAACAAGAGTTATTTAACACTGAACAGCATCTACTGAAGAGTGCTGAAGACACTAAAAGTTAATTCCAATGGACCCTACATGCATCTGCAATCTAGACTGACCAGCAATCAAAATTGTGCCATAAAGGAATACACCTCTTCAAGTTAGTTATCGCACGTAAAAGATATAAAGATGCAAATAAACAACTAAGCAATTAATTTTATGCAATCATGAAAAAGTTTAACTGCAAATTACACATACAATTGATTCCTTTTCAGCAAGAGAACAAGACCTGATAATTGTAGAAAAGCTTCTAAAAACAAACCTTAAGTTTCTTTAATACAGATAGAGCTTCCAGTTGAGTAGAATCCACAGGAACAGACCTTTTAACTCGTTCAAGCCTCTGTGTAGACACTGAGGTAGAAGAAAAATTATATATATATATATATATATATATTCAAGAAGCACAATCCAAATGTTCCAAATGGATTTCATGAAGTTTCTGTGCATGTGTATGTGGCAAGATGAGGGCATTCAATATAGACAAAAAGATACACAAAAGAAATGCACAAAAAGAATCAGATGTGCTTTCAAATCCCTAACACACTTCTATAGAGATTCACATCTAAGAATAAGTAATTTTCTTTCTATACCCGCCCCCCCCCCAAAAAAAAAAAAAAGTCCCTTGTTCTCGTACTATACTAAGATATCATACTTGTTACCACACAAAATAAACCATTATGTACATTGTAAGCTTGCTTTCTCTACACTAAACTTTAGTTCTCAAGCTCTAGAAACGAACATATAAATTGGGGGGGAAAAAAAAAACAGGAGGAAATTTTGAAGTACCTGAAGTTAAAGTTTCCCCAGTAGCTTCAGGTATAATTTCGGAGTTTATACTTTCGTCAGAAACAGCAATACTCGAGTCCTTAGCATCAAATTTATTTGCTTTGCTATGAAATGGACTCACAATCCTATGCAAACCGCACGGACTATGAAATTGCAACTTAAAACCTGTAACAATTCCAATTATTAACATCCAGTCAATCATTAGATCAAAGAACAAAACTTCCCCCATTCCATTTACCTTTTCTTAAAAGCGAGAAGTATGCAATGGCAGTAACAAGAACCACAGCAAAAGCCCCACCGCCAATCAGAATCGTGAAAAATCCTGCACTCCAACCCCCCCCCCCCCACAAAAAAAAAAAAGCTAACATAAGAAAAGATTCAATTTTGAATTAATGATTGAAAATTTGAAAAACTAAGTGAAATTGAAGCAAGAACCTTTCTTCTTATAGCCCGCCGGAGGGGATTCAACGATTGCCCAGCCGTTATACTCGTCGCCGGGGGAGTGATCAGGAGGAGAGAACCAAGAGATGGGGTGGTCGGTAAGGGAAGCGGAGAGGCGGACGAGTCTAGGGTTTTTGGATCTGGAAAATGAGGAAGGAGAAGTGAGGATGGGGAGAGAACGGTGTCGTATAAGAGGACCAGCGGCTGAGGTGCGGAGGAAGAGAGGAGATGATAGCGGTCGTGAAGTGGCTGAAGAACACATTTTATGTTTTTCCCCTCAGGAGGTGCAATGATCAAAAAAACATTGGAGTTTGGAGACTTGGAACTGGAGTGTCTGCTAGCGAAGAAGAGACTTCGTTCTTGTTCTTGAGATGCTAAATAATTTGTGCCCGTCCTTTTGCTTTGTCTTTGGTAAGAGAATCGACTTTTTCCTTTTCTTTGTTAAATTATTTGTTTATTTATATTTTTTATTTTTTAAATTATTATCCTTATAATATCATAAAATCTAATTGAAAAAAAAATTATGACAAAATAAAAAGTAATTAAACTATTTTATAAAAATTAATCATACATGATATAATAATTTAAAAGAAAAAATTTTTAATAAATACTAATAAAATACTTTATGAGTTACGAATCAATAATTTAATTTTATTTAAATTATTGAATTAATGAGTTAAAATTATGGATAAAATCTTAAGAAAATGTGAAATTTATATTAACCTATTAATCAATGCATATCCATATATAGTAAATTAGTTATCAGTGATAATAGTATAATAGATAAGACAATAAATTTTGATAATAATTGCACTAATAGAGTTATATAGGTAATTCAATTTTTATGATAGGTTGGATCTCAATAGGCAAAAGATGCAACAATTTTTTTTTTAGAAAATGATATTTACCAAAGATTTTTAATACACTCGATTGATATCATTTTGGTTGTAGTTCTTCAATACCAAACTAATTAGTTTAAACATGTCATTTGAAAAAAAAAATATTATTTGTAAAAATAAACACATGAATTTGCTAGTTTAATACTTTTTTACTTGTAAGAGAACTTTAAATTATTCTATTGTCGATGAATATTAGGAAGTAAAATTAGTGTGGTAAGATTATTCATATAGGTATATTATAGTTTGAAGTTGTTGAAGAGACATGATTATGGTGTGAGTTAATATGTTATTGAGTGTTTATTAAATATAGAAATTTTACATAAGACAAAGAAAAATAAAAAATATATATTGAATGAAATTTATGAATAATTTGTCATTAAGATATTTATTTATTGAAATATAATAAGCAAATCTTGTATTGCCACCTCAGTATAAATATAAGAAAGTTTCATCACATCAACTATTTGTTTTGGCTATATATATATTATTTCAAAGCATATTATCTATATAATAAAAGTATTTTTAATTAATATTTAAAGTAAAAAATAAAATTTTATTTAAATTTAATAAATTTTTATATTTTGTTTTATTTTTTAAAGTGTAATAATTTTAATTTTTTGAATTTTTAAAAAATAAATTTAAAAATATCAATTAATAAAATACATAAAAATTTATAATACATTAATCGTTGGTCAGGATATAGTTTGTTTTTTAGGGAGGTTAATTTGTAGCCTTCTTTCGGCTGCTCCTCACAATTGTAGACGAAAGGTTTGAAATTCGAGACCCTCTCTCGGGGGTACATTTTCCCTGCTATGCTATGTTTTAACTCTGGATATAAACAATCAAATTAACTTTTTATTTTATAAAATTATCATTTCATCCACTTATTTTTATTTTTATTTACAGCAAAACTCTTAAGATTTCCTCAACATTTAATTATGTTAAAAAGAATAGTGATTCCATTATTTTTCACATATTTTTCTATTAATCAATTAATAAAAGTCAAAAATTTCTCTCCCTAAAATGGTGTTTTTCAGGAAACACAAATAATATGTAACTACGTTCATGTGTTAAGTCAAGAGTAAACATTTAACATTCCATAGAAGGAATACAGACATGGGTTCACCACAGCACAATCATCATTTCAAGTCAATTGCTGGATATTTCAATCTGCAACTTGCACTCAAATGCTGTATCCTATCGGTGTGTTTGTTGTTAGTTTACAACTTATTTGTAATCAAGCCAGTGAACAGTTCCTGCTCCAACTTACCAATGCAATTGCAAATCAATAGTGAGCCAATTTGGATGGTGAAAACAACAGCAATTCTCATAATCACTCAGTTTAGTCAGATAATTGCCCAAAAAACAAAAGATCAATCTCCAGGAATAACTTCGCCAATCAATTGATTACACAGTTGGAAGTTCCATTGGGTACTCTATCGGTCTATAAGCATCTCCATTACCGTTCATGGGTGTAATGACTGCAAGAATTACACAACCTCCAAGTACAATGATTAGAATACCTAAAAAGTTTACCAACAATGCCTCAGCGGAGTAGTGCAATATTATATTGTTGGTTTGCAGGAATGTGGCTTTCTCCAGAATTCCTGTAGCAGCAGTGCCAACGGCAAGTGCATATATGTAAATCCCAAAGAATACATGCCAAGGAAGGAGACCGGCCCTTTGGCTCACTGAACCACCAGGATACCAAAAGGTTGAAAAGCCAGCAGCCCACTGCAAAAGGGTGAGCAAAATACCACTAGAAACTAAATAAATTTGCTTAAAGGGCAGCTAATACTCACATTAAGGGCAGGCAAATCTTAGAACCTGCCCAAGTTAACCTATGCACACAAATGAGCGTACAAAGACAGATTTGACAAGCAGCATGGCACAGTATCACTGGTACCCTATGTAGCACGAAAATGGAAACACACAGTAACCAGCACCTATAGGGAAAGGACATTTCTAAAATGTAGGTGACAAAATGTGAGAAAAATGTGGAGTTTCTGAATGTAGAAACATGCCTGAAAAACAAAAACAGGACCCAACAAGGGTTTCTATGCAACATAGCTTGTACATGTAATGTAATGCAGATAACATGGACCTCAAACATTGAGCATCCTACCCTAAAAAATGCAGACACAGACCAATAGCTATGTTTGAATGTCACTTAGAAGACCTAATTGTGCAGAACCATTTGAACCGTTAACATCAGAAATTACAGCAAGGCACAAAAGTTTGAAAATCTAGAGGAAGATTTGAGTGATTCAAAGAGCAAACAAATAAAATAAGTTGGGATTTGAAGGGGAGTGAGGAGTAAACAAACCTGGATGCCAAATAGGAATAGACATGCAAGCCCAAGCCACGAATGCAGACTGTAAAAATTGTCAACACCCTTCTCATTGTGGAACTTATAAGCAGCCCACACCCCTATCACACTCAAACAAAATGCTACAAACTGTACTGTCAAATGGACCACCTTTCTGAAGTTTTTAGTTCCAGAGACTGTCTTGTATGCTAGCATAGCTGCATCAAGACAAATGAAGTATGCACATTAAAATTCTTAGACTGCCTATTAATTTGTACCCAATAGCCAGAAACCCATAGCATTCCTATCTTCCCTTACCATGACTAGAAAATGTACAAACTTTGCACATTTCAAAATTCAAAAAGCATATAAAGTACACTTCTGCAATTTAAACCATAAAAAAAAAATTGCATAAAAACTTTGAGCTTGATAAATTGCTATATTATATGTCGAAACATCAGGATAATACTCCTAAAATATTCAAAAATCAAGGTATCCCACTACGTTCCAAGTAATAACAGGCCAAATATAACATAACAATCACTCATATGGGAAATCTATTTTCCAAAGAAAGCTAAAGGAAAAAGAGATTACCTTCACCGTTCAAGAGAATAAGACCAATCACCAGCAGCACAGGATGGACCTAGGAGATCAAACATCAAACATCAAACCAATTAAATAGTATGATGTAAATGCATCCGAAACAACAGAATTAATAGCACCGATATAAAAGAAAAGTTACTAAGGATAAAAGATAAATCAAAGGAAGAAGATTACATTAAAGATGAGTGCTTTGTTGTCGGAGGAGAGAGCAAGGCCGCCTCTGAAGTGGAAAGTCCATATTAGAATCAAAACTGACACCACTACTCCGATTATCCTAACCACCTTAGTAATCACCGGAAACCCAACTACAGGAACTGCCATTTCGGTTGTTGATGATCGTTTGCGCCACCGAAACTCCCAAGCAACTGGACTTTTTGTTTCCCTTTGTGGGCCGCAGCCTGATAACTCTTTGTTCAGTTTTTGGCTGTTGACCTTGCTTCTGTTGATCTACTGTAAAACGGATCGTTTTGATTTATTACGGCTAACCGAAAATTAATACTTTAACCTATTTTTTTTAAGCGAATGACTTTCATATAATTTATACATTTTTAATGATCTTTATAGAGTTTATAAATTTATAAATGATTTTGAAATACTTCTCTTTCAAATTTTATAAAAATCTTAAAAAATTTTGAGAAGATGTGAAAGATAATTTTTAAGTAGGATGCATTGGATTAAGAAAATTAAAGGTTTTTATGAATTTTAAAAATCATGAGATATTCAATACCGACTTTTAAAGATTTTTTAAAATTAAATAATATTTAAAAAAAACTTTAAAAAAATCTATAAAAATCAAAGATATTAAATAATAAAATTTAAAAAATTTTAAAAAAGTTTATAAAAATCTGAGTGTATTCAACTACAACTTTTATAAAGTCCATAAAAGTTTACCAATAGTATTTAATAAAAACTTTAAAGACTTTAAAAAGTTTATAAAAATCAAAGGTATTCAATACAAATTTTTAAAAACTTTAAAAAAGTTTATAAAAATTCGAGTGTATTTAATTACAATTTTTGTAAAGTTCATAAAAGTTTACCGATATTTAAAAAGTCATTAACTTTTAAAATTAATAGATTTTTATAGATTGTGAATGACTTTTTATAATAAACAGTAATACTAAATGGCTATAATCTATCCATATAGAATGCAATTAATACTTGTTTGACATTGCAATAAATGATGTTTAAGTAAACAAAAAAACCTTACTACCCTTCACAAGGTTTGGTGGTAGGATAGTATTTTGGCTCATATTTTCCTCCAATTTCTACCTATCATCTTTTTTCTTAAATTGCAAACAAAATCATTAATGCTACACATTTTCAAAACAAAAATACAATTAGTAAATGAGCTCATGGTTAAAAGTTTCTCATTTCCAAAATAAAAAGTGATTAAGTCAATTCTTTACTATTAATTGTTTTCTTTCTGTTCTTGCTGTGGACAAGATTTTTGTCATGCCATGACATAATCATCATTTACTTATTAATTGCAATTGCACACAAATGAACACACACACACACATATATATATATATAGTCTTCAGAACATATAATATTCCTCAAAAATTAAGATCGTATCATAATGAACCACGAAAAGATAAAAATTTTTATTTTTTATTTTATGTAGTTAATTTTGTTCTTAATTAAAAAAATAATACAATCTCTAATTTTAATAAAATATAGAATTTTCTTCGCGATTTCACGTAATTCTTTCCAATTGCATGTAATATAATCTCAATTCTTTAAATCACTAAAATTAAAAAAAAAAATCTCTTATTTTATAATTAATAGAATTTCCATTGCGATTTCACTTAATCCTTTCTTAGTTCCATTCATCATGTGTAATCGATTCAATTCTTTAAAGTCACTAAAATTAAAAGATAATATAAAATCTTATTTTTACAATTAATAGAATTTTATCCATCATTTCACGTAATCCTTTTCAATTTTGACTCATTGTGCCATAATTGACTCAATTTTTTAAAATCCACTAAAATAAAAAAAATAATACCATCTCTTATTTTTATAATTAATAAAATTTCCTTTGTGATTTCACACAATCCTTTCTTATTGTGATTCACCATATTCTAATTGATTCAATTTTTTAAAATCACTCAAATTAAAAAAAAAATAATATAATATTTTATTTGTATAATTAATAAAATTTTCTTCTCAATTTCACGTAATTCTTTCCAATTGCAACTCATTATACCTAATTGATTCAATTTTTTAAAAATTACTAAAATTAAAACTAACATAATCTATGATTTTTATAATTAATAAAATTTTTCACAAAATGATTTTCGATTATGACTCATCATATCCTAATCAATTAAATTCTTTAAAATCACTGAAATTAAAAAAATAATATAATCTTTGATTTTATGATTAATAGAATTTCCTTCGCACTTTCATGTAATCCTTTTTTATTCATATTCATCATGCCCTAATTAACTCAAGTATTTAAAAATCACTAAAACTAAAAAATAATATAATCTTTAATTTGTATAATTAATAATTTTGTTTGCGATTTTTGATAAACATTTCTAATTCCTACTAAGCGTACCTTAATCGACTCAATTTTTTAAAATTACTAAAATAATATAATAATCTTCAATTTTTAATAATAAATAAAAAATTTTCATAATTCAATGTAATAATTTTCAATTCCTACTCATCATGCCCTATTGATTAAATATTTAAAATCACTAAAATTAAAAAAATAATGTATGATTTTATAATTAATATAATTTCATTGACAATTTCACGCAATCTTTTCCTATTCCTACTCATCATGCCCTAATCGACCCAATTTTTTAAAAATCACTAAAATTAAAAAAATAATATAATCTATGATTTTTATAATTAATAGAATTTACTTTGTGAATTTATCTAATCTTTTTCAATTTCTATTCACCATGTCCTAATTGACTCAAATCTTTAAAAATCACTAAAATTAAAAATAATAGTCTTCAATTTTTGTAATCATTAGAATTCCTTCCATGATTTCATATAATCATTTTCAATTCATGCTCACTATTTCTAATTGACTCAATTCTTTAAAAATCACTACATTAGAAAAATAATAAAATCTCTGATTTTATAATTAATAGAATTTTTTAACAATTTTATGTAATACTTTTTAATTTCTACTCACCATGTTTTAATCGCCTCAATTCTTTGAAGAACATTAAAATTAAAAAAAATAATATAATCTCTTATTTTTATAATTAATAGAATTTCTTCACGATTTTAGGTAATTCTTTCGAATTCTTACTCATCATACTCTAATTGACTCAAATTTTTAAAAATTAATAAAATTTAAAATAATATAATCTTTGATTTTATAATTAATAATTTTTTTTTTTACAATTTTACATAATCCTTCTCATTTTTCTACCCCCAAGTTCAAATCAACTTGATTCGTTAAATCACTAAAATTCAAAAAATAATGTAATTTCCAATTTTTACAATTAATAGAATTTTATTTTTGTGGTTTTGCGCAATCTTTTTAAATTCATACTCACCATACGCTAACTAATTCAATTCTTTAAAAATTACTAAAATTAATAAATAATATAATTTTTTATTTTTATAATTAATAAAGTTTTCTTTGCGATTTTTTTAACAAGTTGACTATAAAGCAAAATATAATAAAATAAAGTTAGAATAGTTAGATTTAAGTATGAATGCATTGATTAGCAGCTAATTAGAGTTTAGTCAGCAGTAGCAACAATAGCAGCAATAGTAATAGGAGCAACAACAACAGTAGCAAGAGTAGCAGCAGTAGGAGAAGGAGGAGGAGGAGAAGGAAGAGGAGGAATAGGAGTAGGAATAGTAGTAGTAGCAATAGCAGGAATAGTAGTAATGATACGAACAAGGTTGATTTGGATTCCTTACTCATATGTTTAACACAAGTCCCAAATCTATTCAATAATCAAGCAACAAAATTTGATTTTCAAATCTCAACTAGATCTCTAGAAAATTTGTTTCTAGCAACCTAAATTATAAAGATTAAAAATTATGTTAATCTCAACCCTAAATTAACTAAGTAATTTAATACCTAAATTAAATGAGTTTGTGAAATTATTAAGTTTCACTCAACAATCTCACTAAGTTCTTTCAAGAACTCAAGAAGAGAAATCAATCTCACAAAAACTTTTAGCCAAAAGAATAATTCATTAACTTCTTAATCATAGTTGAATGGATATATAGTCTTACAAAATAACCTAGCTAATAAAGAAGAAAAGAGAACAAAACCTTAAAATCTAAGTGTAAATTTGGCCATTAGGAGTTTGGTCACCTAAAAATATGCTAAACAAAGGTTACCAAATGAAATAAGGAAAAAAAAAAAAAAAAGAATGTCTTGTGATTGGCTAAAGAGGTATTTGGCCTTCACAAGGTAATATCTAAAGAAAAACTTCTAAAGTTACATAAAATAATGAAAGACTAATAAAGATAGTCCTAGGAAGAATAGGACACCAAATTTTTTCAGTAGGAAAAGTTTTGAAGAGTTCTTGTAAATCTTGAAAACCTTGAAGAATCTTGAAAATCTTATAAAGATCTTGTAGAATCTTGAAAATCTTGGAAGAATCTTGGAAATCTTGGATGTCAAATGTCAGATCTTAATTGGTGCACATTTTGATATTGATTTGTCTTAAGACATAAGTTCTCATGTTGTTGGAACATGTTTTCAAACATGTTTGAAGTTAAGACAAGACAACTTTATCCACCATGTTTTGTCTTGTGTCTTGTCCTAACATGAAAATTTGAACTTTTTACCAAAGTAAAGACCCATAGAAAGTATTCAGAACTAAAATTGCATCCAAATGGGCTTTGTTTTGGCTTGATAATGATCCACTAAATCCATCTACTGAAAATCCAATCTCCAACTTTGTGCTTTGACTTTTTCATGTATCATCCATGAATCCAATTGGCATATTGGGCTCATTTACATCTAGTAGTAGCAATAGTAATAGTAACAGTAATAGCAATAGTAATAATAACAATAGTAACAGTAATACCAGCAGCAGTAGCAACAATAGCAATAGCAGTAACAGTCGTAATAATAGTATGCATAGTAGTCATAGTATTAGTAGGAGTGACAGTAGTAGCAATGGTAGCAGTAGTAGTAGTAGCAATAGTAGTAGTAATATGAGTGGTAGTAGTAGCAATAGCAGCAGCAACAGTAGCAGGAGTAGGAGCAACAATAGCAAATTTCAATAATGTATCAGTTTTGATCCGACTAATCGATTCGATTTAATTTTAAAAATATTATACGTGATGTTAAGGGATATCGAATTCAAATGTATCTCTTAAATCATACTATTATATATATATATATATAATGGTATTTTCACTGGTATCAAAGCCGTAAGGGGAGAGATAATAAATTGTGAACATTTTTAGATCAGAGTAGGCAGTAAGTCCTAGTTGGTATATAGGCTGTAAATCCATTAGCATACTCTAAGTTATTGACAAAATTTCTCATCTTCTTTCATGGATACCCTTTTGTGTAGAATCATTTCTTTTTCACATTCCAAAAAGATAAAAGAGATCACTATTAAGGATTTTACAAAAAATATTGATAGCTAAAAATTTTTAAGAAATCAAAAGGACCAGATTTACAAAACCTCTAAGCTAAATTTCTTCAAATCTAAGTTTACAATCAAATATGAAGAGAGAGCCATTCAACTATCCAAACCTTATGAAACCATAGGGCTTCTCTCCCATATTTCCTTACAAAGTCACTAAAACAAACACTACAAGTACATCCACATAGATCTTGTCTATATAGGTATTAAACCTCTCATTATATAAGGCTTAGACACCTCTATTTTAGCTATCCTTAGAGATGCTAGGCATAAAAACTTTTAAGACTCCCTCCTAAGCTCAGTTGAGTCGAGTCTGTGTAAAGGACCAGTTTATTTTAGTTATTACCCTAACATCACCATTTCCTTTGAGGATAAACATATCCTAAAGGCCATCACTTTATAAATAAAGACACAAAATTACAAAATGCTATAAGGATCTATTCCAATAGCTCCCTGTGATGACAACCTTTGCTTCCAAACATAGGTTTCATTCTTAGAAAGGAGAAACCCTTCTCTTACAAACAAATCTTATCAGATCAAACTCTGTCATCCCAAAATCCATCAAATGGAAAGATAAATCTTTACCTCAAGAATGGAGCTTGGAGAAAGTTGTCACTCATAAAATCCCAAAACTAGTAGAGCTAGACACTAGGTTAACAACTATCACCCAATTCCAAGATGGAAAAGTGAAACTAATGTTTGATAGACCATCAGTTAGTACCAGATACTTTAATGAGAGCTCTATTTCAAGTACAATAGATATAGGAATAGTTTCCAAAATCTCTTCCATTATCTATGCTCTTTATACAAACATACCATATATGTATTCTACATCTGATCTACCCAACTCCTCATTTCAGACTGTAGATTACCATACAAATGTCTCATACCTATCTATATAGAACATATGTTGCCTCCAAATGAAGAGCAAAAAGAACTTGTGCTCACACCCTCTTCTCCTACTCTTTCTGCCATAACCCAAAATATAAATAATGAAGTTTGTGTTTTGAAAAAAAAGTTTGAATGAAACAAAAAAATATTTGCACAAGGATTTTTATGCTCCCTATAATGTAGGAAAAACTTGGTTTTTCAAACACTTCTTAAACTGTAGAAAGGAGATCCAAGAAAAATATTTTGATTTTATTATCCAACATCGTGTTCATATCCTATATTTTGACTAGTTGAAATTTATACCTCTCAAAATGGGATTGAGTAACCTTATTCCAAAACCATCAACCCTATCACTACTAGGAACAAATTACCTGAGTGTCAGGTTAATGTAAAAACAATCCAATCTGAACACCCTCTGGCTAGACAAATTACCTTTTCCTATGGTGACATACAGATTGAAGCCTCTCCTTACAAATTAGTCCAAAATGAATCTACAAACATCAAAAATATGGTTTTGCAAAACAATTTCACCAATTTTAGTCTTCAAACCATAGGAAAACAACTTACTAGAATAGAAAACCATATCCAAAGACCTGATGAGGAGAAATCCTCAACCCAAAAACTCAAAGCACCCATTTTCGAAACTTTTCAAATATCCAAACTTAGTCAACAACAAATACAAGAAAATAAGATTGAGTTCATAAAGGTCATTAAAGACCAAATGAGTGGAATTGAGGTTTTAAAGTCATTAAAAGTGGTGGCCCAACAAACACCCTAGACTAAAACCATCAGTACTATTAATGAAAGTCCAATCCATCCCTCAAATGAGAAAGCCTTTCAAGAGGAAATTTCTCAAGTAAATGAGGTTCACTACCAAATTGGTTACCCCACACCTATTGCACCAGACTTAGATACAGAAAAAAAAAGCTCGGTATCTTGCACCAATCCAAATATAATGCATCTTCCATATATGAATGGAATATAGATGACACGTCTAAGTACAATATCCTTAGCCTTTTACAACAAATAACCATGGTAATAAATGCCTAAAAAACCCAAACTGGGACACCTGATAGAGCCATAGCAGAACTAGTCATAAGAGGCTTTTCAGGCCAGTTAAAAGGTTGGTGGGACTACCATCTTACCCCAGCTTCACATCTAGAGATTCTAAATTTCATACAAACTCATAAGGATGGAACTCCTGCAGTTAATCAGTATGGATAGACCATCCAAGATGTTATGTCAACTTGGATCCTCACTATATCACCTATATTTCATAAGAGATCCTTCACACCTCATAGACAAGATTGATGAGTTGCTCAGTAACCTTAGGTACAAGAGACTTAGTGACTTCCAAAATTACAAAACCACTTTCCTCACCAGAGTTGCTTAGGGAGGATTCTAATCAACCATTCTGGAAAGAGGAATTCTTTGTTGGTTTACCGACCTTATTAGGAGAAAGAGTTAGGAATAATATTAGGGCTTCCTTTGGAAATCAAATACCCTATGATCAGTTGACCTTTGAGGAATTGATAATTCTAACCCAAAATGAAGGCCTTAAGATTTGCCAGGATTTAAAATTACAAAAACACCTCAAATGGGAAATCACAAAACTTAAACAAGAATTAGGAAGTTTTTGCAAACAGTTTGAGTTTGGCCTTACATATTCTTCCACTTCCAAATGTCAAGGTCATTATAATGAAAAATCCTATAATGACAACCATCCCAAGAAACCACAATCCAAATTCAAGAAACATTCCAAAGTTAGGGAAGAACCTTATTATAAAAAACCTCACAAATCTTACAAAAAGTCCTCAAATGAAAACTCTAGAACTCTTCTGAAAGATATAACCTATTATAATTACGGAAGAAAGGGTCATATTGCCAGATACTGTAGACTAAACAAAAAACTATAGGAATTATAACTAGAGGAGGAAACCATTAACAAAATTGTAGCCCTTCTTGTGGATACTTCAGATTCAATAAACTTTAAGTCATCTAAAGAACCCTTACAAATTGATGAACTAGCCACTCATTAGACACAAACTCCGTCTCTGGAATTGACCCTAAAATAAAAACATTACTGTGCTAACCAAAGATTAAGAACTTCTTCTTAAAGCAGTCAAACACATAAATGATTCTCAATTACAAAAAGAATACCTTGACAAACTCCTTAAATCCTTAGGATAAAACCTTGAACCAAAACCTTCATTACTTCCTTCTACCAGCAGCAACACCTATGACGTTACAACTATCCTTAATAAAGGAAAGGAAAAACCAAAAACAACCCCTATGACCATCCAAAGCTTACAAACTGAAATCAAAGCCATCAAAGTTGAACTCAAAGAGCTCAAAGAAAAACAAAAGATAGAAACAAAGCTCATATAAAGCTTTTTATAAAAAAGATTTTGATAGGCCAGGAAGAATCACGCATAGAAAATCTTGAAAAAGCTCTAAAAGATTTCTTTTGTGTTATGATAGAAATCACCTCTAAAAAATATCTCATCCATATTTCAATAGCCTTCTTAAATGATTTCAAATTTGATGTTATAGCCCTATTTGATACTAAAGCAGATTTGAGTTATATCAAAGTAGGTATCGTTCCAAATAGATTCCACAAACATATAAAAGAAAGACTATTAACAGCTAATGACTCAAAAATAAAAATCACAAACAAAGTTAATGCATCCATTATCAACAATGATATCGCTATAAGATGCATCATTCCATTATCCTTGGAACACCTTTCATCCATGTGATAACTCCTTATAAAGTCAGCCACAACCACATTTCTTTCAAAATAAAAAATCCAAAACTTGTTTTCCCCTTTGTAAAAAAATCAAGAATAAAAACCCCAATAAGAGGAAGGCAAACCTAGCTTTTGCATTTAAAATAAGATGCTTCCTTACAAAACACAAAAAGACATTTACAAAACAATCAAATACAAGAAAAGATTTATTCTTTGCAAAACCAAATTGAAAAAGAAATCTATGTTGATCTTTCAAATGCCTTTTGGGATAGAAAACAACATCTTGTTGATCTTCATTATGAAGATGAGTTTAATTATAAATAAATCCTAACAAAGCTAGACCTATCCAAATGAATGCAGAGCTACAATTATGTAAAACTAAGATTCAAGACTTATAGTTAAAAGGTCTCATTTCAAAATCTAAATCACCTTGGTCCAATGCAACCTTCTATGCTAATAAACAGTTTGAAATTAAGAGGGACACACCTAGCTTGTGATCAATTATAAACCATGAATAAAGCTTTGAAATGGATTAGATATCCTATTCCAAGTAAAAAAGACGTTCTCCAAAAGCTCCATTTCGCTTTCATTTTCTCAAAGTTGATATGAAATTAGGATTTTGGCATATTCAAATTCATCCAAAAGATAAATATAAAATCACTTTCACTGTCCCATTTGGTCAGTATGAGTGGAATGTCATGTCATTCAGACTGAAGAACAAACCTTTAAAATTTCAGAGGAACATGAATGACATTTACAATTCTATTACCCAGTTTTATATTGTCGACATTGATGATGTGTTAATTTTCTCAAATTCTTTAGGACAACACTTCAACCACATCAAAACCTTTCTCTACATTACAAAAAAGAGTGGTTTGGTAGTTTTGAAATCCAAAATCTCTCTTTTCCAAACCAGAGTAAGATTCCTTGGTCATTACATAAAACAAAGGACAATCACACCAATTGAGAGATCCTTATCTTTTGCTAACAAATTCCCAAATAATATTCTAGACAAAATCCAACTACAAAGGTTCCTTAGGAGTCTGAATTATATTATAGATTTCTATCCAAATATAAACCATCTAGTTGGACAATTACATAACAGGCTAAGAAAGAAGCCTATTCCCTATACAAAGCAACATACCGAGGTAGTGAGGGAAATTAGGAAAAGAGTCTAAGAAATCTCTTGTCTCCACCTAACAGACCCATTTGCCCCTAAGATTGTTGAAATTGAAGCTTTATAATTAGGATATGGCAGAATTTTCAAACAGGTACAAAATAAGAAAGAAAAAATTGTACAATTTGCCTCAGGCAGTTTGAATGATTGTCAAAAAAATTATTCTACAATCAAAAAGGAAATTCTTTCAATTATTGTATACATTACAAATTTTCAAAGAGATCTGGTAAACCAAAAAAATCTTCTTCGCATTGATTGTAAATCTATAAAAGAAATTTTATAAAAAGATGTTCAAAATATTGCATCAAAACAAAATTTTGCCAAATGGCAAGCAATCCTTTCTATTTTCAATTTTGATATTGAATTTATAAAAGGAGATACAAATTTTATGCCGAATTTTCTAACCCAAAAATTTCTTCAAAACAGGTCTAAATGTCTCCACGAAAGTCAAAATCCAAATATAAAGGCAAAACCCCTTTCTATTTCAAATTTGGTATTGAATTTATAAAGGAAGATACAAATTCTATTCCAGATTTTCAAACCCAAAATTTTCTTCAAAACATGCGTTAATGCCTCCACAAAAGTCTAAATCCAAAGACAAGGGCAAAGCTCCTATGCAGACTGATACAAAACCTACATCAACTCATCCCATAAAATCTCGGATGGATATGGTCTAGAAAGATGAGCAAAATGAGGCCCAGTCCTCTTAAAGACAATTACAAGTCTAACAATGGGTAAAATTTTTGGCCTATTCTTTAGAATTACTTTTAGAGTTACAAAGTCTCTCTTAGGCCTCATAGGCTTAAGAAGGTAAAGCTTTTGATTCCATTTTTATGAAACCTAAGGTGGGATCTTCATGTCAAATACCCTCATCTCAAAATTTAATTTTTACAAAACTTGAGATAGGTCTTTTTTCTAAAAAATATCTATCTTAAAAATCTTTACAAAAAACTTCTACAAATTCTTCTCAATTTTTTTTGTCACAGATAAAAACTACAAAAATCAAAATATTTGCATAAAAAACATTTTTAAAACATAATGACCATGGAGGAGGATTTTTTCCATTTAGATCCTTCCATGGCTGCAAAAGGAATTTTTCTTAAAAGATCGTTTTACAAACCCTAGAACTTAAGCAGGACTTAGTCCTATTATATGACAATTCTTGAAGTCAATGATTCAGCCAAATTCCACCTAGAAAAAAGTCATCATAAACCTACTTACTTTACATGCAACATATAAAACATCACCCATCCTTCTGACTGGGAAAAAATGCATCCATTGTCAAACCTTTTCCAATTGATTTCCAAACCAAATTAAACCATTGTTGAACCTATTCCTACTAGGATTACCAGTAGGCATGGTTTAATATCTTCCTCCTACAAAACCTTAAAGGTAGTCATTCATGGCTAATTTACTTTGATACAAAAATTAAAACCACCCGCATTCCTTATTAGTTCATTCGATGGTGAAATTATTACGATGTAGTTCCCCAACTGCTAACTCCAAAAGTCCATGTGTGCGTTGAACTCTTTAACAAACGTTAAAAACCTTCAGAGATAAAAAATAGATTTTCTCCATTATTACTTTTCTGCTCGAAGTTTTTCTTGCCCTGGGTTTACACATGGTATTTTGACTATAATCAACAAGATACTATGATAATATTGGTCAGAAAATTCAAGGTAAAGTGGTAGGACTCTTTTTAAACAAAATATCTAAAACTGTTGTCATAAAATGGTTAGAGAAATATATAGGCTCCTCCTCAAAGTCTTAGGCTAAAGACTTGACTTTCTTGCCTCCAAAATCTCATGCTCGAGCCATTTTAGCTGCAATAAAATCCCAAGAGGACTATTTCTCTATCATGAAGTAGCTTCTAGAAAGCAATTCTACAAATTCATAAGTGGTCTCTACAAATGATGAGTCAAACTCAGAAGAACTAATCATGAGCCTTGGTGATGACAATGAGGACGACTGCTTTGGAATTTTTCCACGTGTAAAATAAAAAATAATAAAAAAATGAAAATAAAAAGAAAAAGAAGTCTAAAAAAAAAAAAGAGTTACAAAATCCATGTGAAAGCATCTACTTTATAGACACTTACATGTGAAGACCTCACCTTTGTCTAAAGACCACGACAACTAATCACTTTCTTTTGTCCAATAGCTCGTGTGACTCTGCATGCATCCTTCCAAAATTTACACATATGTCAAGCTCCTCTTTTGTTTAAGGGGATCTCTTTGTTCACAAAGGCAGAATTTTCAAAACCAAGAGAAGAGAAAATCACTTCAAGAGAAAGCTCATGTGTTGAGCATTGGCTTTGTAACCTTTCTTTCATTTTTGTGTAATGTCTCTTCTATTACCAAATTCTTTGTAACCCTCTTACAAAATTGTACAAAATTGTAATCTCATACAAATCTCTAAAATCATTTTCAAATTATCAATACAAAGGTATACTTTCATATTTTCAAGTATTTTTTTGTATTATATTTTCCTGCATCATTTGGCTAAGTATATAATATGTTTGCCTTTAAAAGATCCCGCACATTAGAAATTGCGTTGTTCATTCCACATTGATATTTTTCACTATATATATATATAAGTTTCAAATATTTTATTTGAAACAACATAGTCAAATTTCAATAATGTCTTTTCATTAGTTAAAGCAACAAAAACAAAAAATCTTTAGTGGTCTACATGAATAGAAAAAAACGAAATTTAGCTAAATTGATTCCTGTAATAATAATAATAATGTTAATCCTCATATGGATAAACTACATAATTAATTGCCAAACTGTGTTTATGACATATGTTTGCATCAATTAAAAAAATAAATTCACACTAGAGTTGAATTCGGTTTCCATGATACACGTTGAATATAACAAGTTTAATTAATTTCTTAATTGTTAAGTATAATTTCTTTTAAAATTATATATATATATATATATATATATATTAGAATTTAATTTAACATTCGATCCAAATTGTTCGAAACTTCTTAGAGAATATCAACAGCTTCTTGAAAATATAAAGTGAATAATAATCTTCTCTTGAAAAAAAATATAAATTAAATGATGAAAGATAATGAAATTTGAATTTGAAATTCAAATTTCAAATCTGAAATTTTCACTAAATTTAAGTAAAGAGTATATTTGCCAATGAAAATCTTAAATGACATAATTATCCTATTTAGATGATGAAAATGTCTAAAAAGACCATCTCTATTTGCAATGGGGAAACCAAAATTTAAAATTAAGAATAACAAAATATAATGCATTTACAAATCAAAAATGAAATTTCAAACTACAAATTTAAGACAAATAAGGAGAAATTTGTTTGTTTAATGATTGAAGTATGAAAGTGGAGTTAAATTGCTAAAAGAGAAAAATAAAAAAAAAAACTGATGGTTTTGATTGATTATTCTTTTTTCTTTTCATTTTTTTTACATTAAACACTTTAATTTACACTACAAGAGTTTTTCTTTTTTATTCCCAAGGAAATCTTTTTTTTGTCTTTTTTAATTGTTGTCTAATAACTTTTTGACTTTCATTCACAAATATACAAGTTTTAAGTAGATGACAAAAAGGTAACATAACTTAATGATAATATGTTCGAACCCTAAAAAATAAGATGACAAAAAGGTAACATAACTTAATGATAAGATGTTCGAACCCTAAAAAATAATAGGGGCAACAAAGATTAATCACATTTAATAATTAAATTTATAACTTGTTTTTTTTATGAAAAAAGTGGGTGCAACTGCCCCGTCATTGTCTATTTAGATAGATTATATTCAAATATATATATATATTGTAGGATAAAATATTTAAAAAATTTTCTTTCATATTTTCTCAAAATTTCTCAAGACTTTTATAGATTTTGAAAATAAAGTTTTTAAAAGTCATTTATAAATTTTATAAACTCCATAAAAGTTATTAAACAATCTATAAATTTTATAAAAATCATTCACTTAAAAAAGTGTATAAAAGTATAAATTGAATATACCTCCTTAAATGTTTTATATTAAAATATTATTCAAAGTCTACGACCAGTTAACTTTTATAGACTTAATAAAAAGTTATAATTGAATATACTTAAATTTTTATAGACTTTAAAAAATCTTTAAAATTTTTTATTGAATATCTCTTAATTTTTATACATTTTTTTAAAGTCTTTAAAAATTTTTATTGAATATTTCTTAATTTTTAAGAATTTTTAAAAGTCATTATTGAATACTCCTAATTTTTGAAGTCCATAAAAATTTTTAATTCTTCTAATTCAATACACACCACTTAGAGGATAAAAAACCATTAATTGGCCTGGAAAATCAGTCAATTAACTGATTAATCACATCTTAACTAAAAAACACATATATATTACATTTTTATTATAAAATATATAGAATATATATTTTATTAGAAAAATATATAAAACATATTAATAAAGAATATTGAATATTATATATATATATATTCAATCAATTCAGTGCACCAGCAATTTTTAATATAAAAACATTAAATATGAAATTAAAAATTAAAATTTTCGAAAATAAAAATCAAAAGCATCAAATTGATTAACTGAAATTTTTGAATAAATTTCTATTGATTTTTCTAGTCACTTTGAATTTTTGGAGTTATTTGCTCACCCTAACACTTATTATTACTTTTTTTTTTTTGCCAATGAGGGTCCGAACCAAAAGATACACTTCGCGCCAGCAGAGTATTTTCCATTTTACATTGGAAGAGAACAATAAATAACTAATGCTCGCACTCAACAATCCACACAATGAGACTTTATATACAGCACATCACATCATCATTTTGTGTCTACGAAGACAAGCATTTGGCATTTGATTCTAAGTACATAGTTTTAGTTTGAAGACTTTGGCGTTTGGGAGAAACTGCAGCTAATATAACCGCACCACTAAGCAATGCCAGGCCCAGTCCCAAGCTATTTACCACCACGGATTCTGGAGATCGCTTAGATACGTTTCTATTAGTTTGCAACAATGTCAGTTTTTCTAACAGACCTGTTTCTGCTGTTGCCACTGCCAACCCATATGTGTAGAGACCAAGAAATATGTGCCAAGGCAATACCCTTAGCCTCACTGTTCTCACCTCGCCTCTGTGCCAAAAGTTCAAGAAACCCATCAACCACTGCATTTAAAACAGGAAAACAATTCTTTTGTTAGATTACTTCAGACTTGGCATTTCCATAGTAATAATCATTCCTCCAAGTCTTTCAGGCACCTGAACAAACAACCCCAGAGAATGTGGTGTCTAATAGGCTTGACGTCTGGCCCATAACTTAAATGGTTTTACTAGACAGGTTGGCCCTGACAGAAGAACAAGACACAATGAACGACAAATTATATCACATATACCCTTATTCAGCAGGATCTATGACACGCGTTGCAGTAAAAGAAAAACTGCACATTAATTTTGTGTTCCAATCCCATGCATAAATTTCATCTACACATTTTTTTTTTCATTTTTTTCCTTATAAATGAAATTTGTGTATGTTTTTATATATTATATATAATTTATATTATTATATATAATTATATAAATATTTAATATAATTTATATTACTATATTAATTAATTATATTACAAATTTTATAAATTAATTATATTATAATTATACTATATTAATTATATTATAATTTTAGAATATAGTAAAATTATATTATATTAATCAGCTTAATAAAAAAATCTACAGTTTACTAATAATGAATCTACAGTTTATACCAAATGAATCTACAGTTTATAAAAAATACTAAACTACAGTTTACTGATAATTTATACCAAATGATATACAGTTACAAAAAATAAACTACAATTTATTGATAATAAATTTACAAATTTACAAAAAATGAACCTATAATTTATTCATAATGAATCAAATTGACAGTTTATATTAAAACTTTGTTGTTTTCCAGAAAATAACTTATCTAAGAAAAATATTTTATGAATAACATATTTTTTAGTATTTGAAACACAATACAAAAAAAAATTAATTTTCTTTTAATTTATAAGATTATGACAAAATTTAAACCACAAATATTTTATATTTATACTATTTATTACTTAATATAAGAAAAAATATATTAAAAATAAATTTTTTTGTAGATTTCACCTGTCATTTGTGACCACTGCAGGTCGACGATGACCAGTGACGAATGTTAATAGTTAAGGATGACAACAAATACATATATTTATATGATTTTATTTTTCATTTGGATGAGTTTGTCAAAATTTAGAAAATGATTTAGTTTTTCTTTTTACTAGAAAAATATTTTCTGTAAACCAATTTTTCTAGATGCACCAAATAGAGAAAAATACGAAAAATGTTTCCCTTAAAAATATTTTCCACAAAATAAACGGAGCCTAAATTCACAAAATCTTCATATAAAAGTTTGGATAAAAATGAATATATAATTTATTACTAATAAATCTACACTTAATAGAAAAATGAATTTATAGTTTACTGATAATAAATTCACAATTTATACCTAATGAACCTACATTTTATAAAAAATGAACATACAGTTTACTCACAATGAATCTACAGTTTACTCACAATAAATTTATAGTTTACAAAAAATGAACTTATAATTTACAAAATATGAGCCTACAATTTAATTATAATAAATCTATAGTTTATAATAAATGAAACTGTATATTTAAACTAATCAACCTACACCATATAACAAATAAACCACAAACAAAACATAAAAATCTATTTAATAATATTAATATAAATATAAATAGCATACCTACAAATATAAAATTTGTAAATTTTAAAATTGATAAACACTATAGAATTCATATACTAAGTATAAAATATATTATAATTAATAATAAATTTTTTTATTATTTTATTTTTAATTGAAGATTTTAATTCAATTGTTTTTATTATTTTATATTTTTTATAATTTTTATTTAATTTATGTAATATAAAATAAATTTTCATTAGATTAAATAAATTATATATATCAAAATTGATTTTTGTGAAATAAAAATCTCATTTATAATATAAATTATATAATTATAATAATATAATATATTATTATAAATTAATATAATTATATATAATATAATTATATATTATAAAAAAATGAAACAGAAAAAAGTTGCGTATAGAAAAAAGTCGTCTTCTTGTTTTTTTTCTCTCTCACACATATATCATGAATCTCTAATTTATATTATTATATAAATAGAACCCATTATATAACAACCACTGCATATTACTGCTTACACAAAAATCCAACAAATTATAACATCATTGAAATGGACAACAGCTCACCAAAAAAAAAAAAAAATCATTGAAATGGACAATGCTTTATCATCACTTTTGAGGGGTAGATAAAGGGAATCATATTATATAGCTAAGTCTACTTAAATAATTGAAACAGTAATGAAGCTCTGTTACTTGTTAATTGCGATTAAGGGAAAGATTATGAAAAGTCCACACCACAGTGACAGTATCATCAAAGTTCAGAGGTTTCCCACCACTAACAGTCTAACACCATTATAGAAAGAATAATTCCTAGTTTCTCACTTTTCCTATAGGAAGAAAAGCCAAAAAGAAAAATAAAAAAGTAAATGGAAGTGGAACTTAACAAAAATAAAATATCAAGGGAAAATAAGAGGAACAAAAATTACCTGAGCTCCAAACAACGAAATGCAGATTAAACCCATCCAAGAATGCAAACTAAAGAAATTAGCAACAATCCCATCTTGGCCTTGAAACTTTGTCCAAATACCAAAAATCCCACAGAACAAAGCCAGTCCTTGAAGACACAAATGCACTGATTTCTTCAAACTCTGCGAACCAGGCAACCATCTGTGTACCAAAATCGCTGAAATCATCAAGAAATTAAACAAGAATCAAATGCTATTTCTTGATTCAGTTCTTGTTCTCAAAGAAGCAAGCCTAAGCTTGGTTATAATTTGTAATCTTTACCATACCTTCTCCACTAATGAGAATAAAACCAATTACCATTAGCAAGGGGTGGAGAACCTATAACATTAGTTCAGCAAGAAAAACAAGCATTATCAAATTAAGGTTCAAGAAATCAAGATTTTCTTTCTGGGTCTCAACAAAAAAAAGGAAAAGAAGCAGTACTAGTAGTAGTAAGTACATACAGCATAAATGAGGTCTTCATGAGAGGAAGCGGGAGGAAGAAAGCTGGACTTGAAAAGGAGAGCCCAAGAAATGACAAGAGCTGCAACAGTGAAACCTGAGATTCTTGCAAAGAAGAGAAGTGGTACAAGTGATGATGGAGTGGCCATGGCCATTAGTTATCGTTGGAATAAGAAGAGTTTGCCTCCACCGACACTAACTAGAGCTGTGGATCGACTATTACCACAGTGTCACTCACCGCCCCTAATAGAGAGTAAAGACCAGAAGGGAAAGAATGCCGTTAGGAATTCTTTATTAGGAAAGGGCGATTCTGTAACATTCTTATGGTAATTTTTTTTTTTATATATAACTTTGTTGTTGGTGTTGAACAAGAAGTTTGTGTTTATATATAATTTAGATATAATTGATATAAAAATCATCAGGCGAGTAAGTGATCCTTTAGCCTACTCGCGGAGTGGCTAAAGTGATGTTCCGCAATCTTAAGATTATAGGTTCAAACTCCATTAATTATGGTAATTCCCTTTAATAGGAATATTGTTAAAACTTTTCCCTTCTCTGTTAATATTACCGCTAACTCGTTGTGACTCTATTGACAGTATTAAACATAGGCAGAGAGTTTTGTCGTGAAATAATATCAGGCATTGTATGTTATCTCAAATAAAAATCAACTTAAAAAAGTTCTTAAGCATTGCTTAATCTCTGTTGTTTATTTGAGTCAACCCCAACATTGGGTTATATTTTATTCACTTTTAAAATAAATATGGACGTCCAACTTTTTTCATCTATATAAATGTAACAACATTAATGCTCATAAAAATAAAAGTATTAGTATTGAAATATATCTGAAATGCCATATTCACTTATATTTTTAGTTTTTTTCATATAAAAAAATATGAATGAAACCTAGATGTCATTTTATACCAATTAAAAACTTGAATATATACTCTTTGGTTTTTTTTCCCCATTTAGAGTCAAATGTCATGCAATTGCAAAATTGGTCTTAAAAATAATTTTGCTTATAACATTACCATGAAATCTTTTTCATCATCTATATATAATTAGAGATATGGGCACTTTTCTAATTTTTTTTTTTTAAATCGTTGCAGGCTATGGTGGCTGGGTTGTGACTGAAAAGAAAATGAGATCAATTAAGGTCCAAGTAAAGATGCCACATGGAAATGTTTTTATCTATTACCATCCTACTTTGACCCTTAGCTCCCAGATTATGATTTGGACCTTGTTGGATTACAGGTTCATGAGAAGACATTGTTGGCTTGTGACTTGTGAGATTTGTTATCTTGCCTTTTGAAGGATTTTTGTTTGTTATTTATAATGGTAGGAGTATAAATTATCACCTTTAAATGCTAAAGA
>CATIWR010280366.1:0-17725 GCA_949677035.1 Omphalea diandra
GAATTTATTGACACAAATCATCAACTTGCAGATATTTTCACTAAACCTCTAAATGAAGAAAGAATGAACTTCATTAAGAGAGAATTGGGAATGCTTGATGGAAGCTCCCTAAAGTGAAAATTTTGATCTTATGTATGAATGCTATGTGTGTTGTTTGTTAATTGTATATGTTTTATGTGTTATTTGTTAATTGTATGTCTTATGTTTTATGTATGGTTTTTTCCTTGTGGATCACAATTTTGATTCTTTCAAAACTTGGTTTTTCATTCTTCTACTTGCTGACTTATAATTTGCAGTTGCTATCCTTCCTTCACGATCACGAATTATAAGTCAAAATCACCCGATTCCAAAACATCAAATTGCGATCGCAAAATTTTCTCTCCACTGTGAGTTTTGGTCAATTTTCATATGTTTGAACGTTGAGGTGCGTATTCCTAAGGAAAATTTGTTTGTTACTCACATTTTCTAGAATTAGCAGTCATGACTCATGATTTCGCAGACGCGAATTTGGGTAACCTCCTGGCCATTAATTGATTTGATGGCCAACCATTTCCAACTTTTCATTAAACCTTTTCTAGCCATTTGTATACTTTTTCAATGGCTATATAAAGCCTCCAAACAGTGATTTTCATCAGTCCATCATATTCTCAAACTCTCTTACTTTCAAAGCTATCAAATTCTTCCAAATTCTCTTTATCCCTTGCAATGGTCCGAAAGAAGATCACAAGAGCAAAAAAAGAAAAGGGAGTGGCTCAACCCCTCTGCACCCCTTACACTCCAACTCATGAAGGGAGTCACTGAGGAGGAGAAAGAAAGGTACAAAGCCAATTCCTTTAAGATTATCCTTCCTAACAAGATTCCCTTCACTTTTTTGTTAGAAACCTTGGGCATCAACAATGAAATTCGTGCTTTTCTCTTAAACCTCGGCTGGAATGAGTTCATCTTCCGAGATGAACTCGGATATGAAGAAGCTGTGTGAGAATTCATATGCATCATCCAACTTAGTCGCAAAGCCGAATCTCCTGCGAGTCAATACGGGTTAGTATTCCAGGCCTTTGGCAATCCTTTCTACATAACTTTTGAATAACTTTCTTCTCTTTTCAATTTACAAGTCGGAGAAAACATCCCTTTCATAATCTTTGTGCTTAATGTTATCTATAATGAGTTTTGGTTGGAAATCTTTATTGAAACCAAACACAACCCTCACTCAATTTGGCCAAACACATCAAATCCCTACCCCTTTGGATACTCCACCGTATCATCACCTTTTCCATAAATACAAAAGGTGATGGTAATGAGAAAGTGTCCCAAAAAAAGACTTAGCATTCCTTTTCTGTCCTGTAAAAAATAAACTCATACAAACTGGCCGATACCTTGTGGATTAATTGATTCACATGAGTACCAAACCTAAGGGTTAATTCCTTTTGCCTTCACACATCACTGCCATTTATCGTTTTGTTGGAGCCCTTGATGAGGAAAAAGAAAGATTCCTCACCAAGAAGCTTCTTCCTTCCTAAAATTTTCTTGACTTAACTTACCTCATAAATGCCAAAGCCATACACCTAGATACTTATGCTTACACCCTGGGTGCATTTGGGTCTAAGAAAATGGAAACTTCATAAGCTTCTAAGAGGAAGAGGCTCCATATTGAAGAAGGAGCAATTCCAGTCCCTCCTTCTCAACTAAAACCCAAGTCCAAGTTATCTCTTGCCACCATCAATCGAAAATTGGATAAGATGATGAGAATGATGAAAAGAAGATTTTTATATCTCTTATATCTTTATAGTGACATGGTGGATCTTTAAGAGAAGTTAGGGGTTCCTCCTTGTCATCTTCTAGACTACACTGAATTTGAAGATACACAAGATGAAGATGGCAATGAGGAAGTTGAGGATGAGGATGAAGCAGAAGGCACCATACATGTGCATGAGGAAGAAACTTCTGGAGATGATGGTGATTATCCAATCTTCTAGATTAAGGATCTTTTTTTTCTTGTTTTTGTTTATGTTTAAAAATATTGTGATCCAACAGTTATAAATAAATAAACTTGTGTTTCTTTAGAAATTCTTATCTTATGTGATTGATGAATTTTATCTTTATGATTTGCATTCTTATTTTTCTCCTTATGTACACTTTTGCTTATTTTCATTTCCCTTTTACACCTTCTTTTTAATCTTGCCAAAGGGGAAGAGATAGAAACTAGAAAGTCAAAGAGGGAGAGAAAATAATTTGTAAAAAATAGCATAAGTTGAGGGGGAGCATTAAACTATCATACTTAGGAAAATTTACCTTAAGTATTCATTGAATCATACTACACTCCAACTTCATATTTCTGCATTATTTTCCCTTTGGATCAATCTAAATTGTCAAAATCAAAAGGGGGTGATTGTTGAACTAGGATGGTTAATCCTAAGTCTTGGATCTCTTTTGATCTTGACAAGGGACATTGATCAATTCTAATATTTCAATTAAGTGTTGTTTTGCAATTTTTAGTTAGTCTATAAATTGAAAGTTGGATAGAGTTCATAATCTCTAAAGAAAGCAAAACGTCTTCTACTTTGCAACTATAACTTCAAATATCGCAGTCACAACTAAACTTAAGACATGTTGAAAATTGGATAGGCAAATTCGCGGACCACTTATCTACCCTGATCCATCCAAAGGTGGAAGTGCCAAAGTTACAAATGAATTCGCGGTGAGTGTCGTGTCTCAGTCGCGACTGCGACTTTCAAAGTAACTCAAGAGGGAATCAAGTCCACAACCACAACATGACAAGTGTCCCAGGTGTCCATTGGAAGACAAAAATTGTGATGGCAACTTATGGGCAATGACCATGATTCATGAAGAAGAAGATGAACATTTTGACAGATGAATTCGCATCCTAAGTCATGCCCGGTACAAAAAAAAATCGTAACCGCTACTTTTGTGAGTAGGTGAAAGGCAATGACTATATTTTCCTGGTGAATCAATGAGAAAATGACATGTGTACTAGCCGTTAGACACAAAAAGGAATTTTCGCCGTAATTTCTGGCTCCTGTATGGAAATTGGAAAATTACAACAGTGAAAGAGTAGTAGCAACCGCAAATAAAGCCTGACAAGCATTTAATGCAAAATCTGTCTGACATACTTTAGAGATTTGCTACTAGTTTTATTGCAACGTCTCTTTGGGGGGGGGGGGGAGAGGAGGGGGTAAAAGCTATAAATACCTTACCAAATAGATGTAAATGTAAGAGAATTCATTAATTTGTAACCCAAAACTCTTACAATTTTGCTACTCAATCTTTTTTATTCTTTAAGTGATTGTTGGGTGTGATCATTAAACACCTGTTGTAAAGGTTGTAGTGTGAGCCAGTAAAAACACTAAAGAGAGGTTGTTGTGTGAGCCTTAAAAACATATAGTGTAAAGGTTATTGTGTGAGCATTGAAAACACAGGTGTAAAAGTTAGGTGTGAGCTTAGAAACAACATTTGAAGTTAGTGGAACACCCAATTGTAGAGAATTAGGGAGTGGATGTAGGGTCGATTATACCCGAACCACTATAAATCGTGTGCCTCATTTTCTACTCTTCTCTTTCCCTTTGCTTCTAAAATTTTTCTATACACCAATTCAACCCCCCTTTCTTGGTGCCTAAGGTCAACATTCCTTCTTTCTTTTCTTCTTTTCATGAGTTCTTTGGATCTCCTTAAGTGTATTATAAGTTTATCTTATTCTTTTTCACTTTCATCACTATCACTAGTACTTTCTACCACTTCTTTGTCCTTGTTTGATTTGAGAGCAAGAGTCTTCTTCTTTACTTTTTCATTCTTGTCTCTTTGTCCTCTTAACTTCTTCATTTCCTCATTGTTCTTTATGGCTAGCCAATGAATAACGAGCTTGCCATTGAGGACATCTAGTTGCGCTTTTCAAATTTATGGATTGGATTTTTATATACTATAAACTTTAGCACCAAACTTTTCAAGATGAAGAGATTTAAGAATTTTAGTGTTTACCTTATGGTTTGTAAGAACTCTTCCAAACTTCTTCATGTTTATGATAATAGAAAGGAGTCTATTGGTCATATTAGTGATGTTTTCATTATCCTTCATTATGAAGAGCTTCCACTCTATCACATACATCTCTAATGTACTAGATTTCACAAAAGTTGTGACCTCATGATAGTTCTTCGAGGCTTTCCAAATTCCATATGTGATTAGATAATGTTGAACTTTATTAATTTCTTCTCTTGACATTGAGCTTAATAGAATAACCATTACCCTCTTGTTTTTGCCATTGGACATTCTATGAGCCTTCACCCATTCTTCGCTTAGAATAAACTCTTTATTCCCATCCATAACTTTAGTTGATGGCTTTCATTCCTTGATTATAACATCCCATAAATCTACCACATCTCTATCAAGGTAGATACCCATTCAATACTTTAAATAAGTATAGTAGAATTCATCAAAGAAAGGTTTGAAATGAGTGTGAATTCTTTCCTATGCCATAATCTTTTCCTCATACACTTAAGGCTTGGATCGAGGACTTGTTCTGACACCACTTGTTGGCCCTTATGCACTAAGAAGGGGGGTTGAATTGGTGGAAAATTTAAATTTTTGAGAGAAGGTTAGTTATGCAAGTATTAGAAGAAGTATAAGAAGAATATAACACATAACAATTTATAATGGTTCAGGCATTAACCAATCTTACATCCACTCCTCAATTCTTTCAATTGGGTGTTTCACTAATACTCAATGATGTTTTACAAGCTTACACCAAAACTTTACAACTTGTGTTTTACAAAGACTTACTCAAAACCTAACAAGTGTTTCCTAAGGCTAACACTCAAACCTATATAAGAGTTTTCTATTGGCTCACTCTCAAACCTAATCCCAAAAGGTGTTTAAAGTTTGCATCGAACTTTGTACAACTCAAATACAAAGAGTAGAGAGAGATAGTTGAGAAATAAATTTGTAAGAGTTTGGCCTTAGTAAATGCTATTCTCTTGGATTTATGTCCATTTGGTGGAGTATTTATACTAAAGAGATGTTGAGACAATACTAGCTTCATATCTCAAAAGTTGAAGCCAAAATCTTATAATTAATGTTTGTCAAACAAAAGTCGCTGTCAAGACTTAAGTTTCGCTTTGGATTTTACTTGGTCACGGTCAAGATCATCAACTTATGTCTAACATTTAATGTGTATTGTAACGTGCATTGGTTATTCATAAAACTAGCCAATGGGTCCCTCCTTTATGGCTCAACCATCTTAGGCATGAAAACATTAATAGTGGTCGCTACTTAAGTTATGTTAGAGAAGTAACTGTGACTTTAGAATGCGAGTCAATTTGTGTAATCTCTGGTTGGTGTTGAAGGGTTGTCGAGGCCTCAACTCCTATTATAACGGTCGTGCCATTTGAAGTTTCAAACGACTTTATGACACATGGCAAGATCTGGTTGGTCTTTTAAGGGTTTGAGTATCATGATTGAGACTCCTATCGTTGCACTAATCGTAAATCCTTTTATACTAGTTTTATGTCCAAATTGAATATGGTCATGGTCGTTACTCATATTGTAATAGTCGTGACTCTTATTTCTTCTATATTCAAACTTCCAATGTGGTTTGAACCTATTTTTACAACCATAACACTTAAAACAGATATTAAAGTATTTCAATCTATATTTTTAAGATCAAAATAGAGTTTTGACTTAAGTTTGACCAACCAAGTCTAACAGTATCCTAAACCCTCCTCAACATTGCTCCTAAAGAGCTAAACATCCATAAACACCACTAACCATAATAAAGGTTAGCATGTTAGCAAAAAAGGAACTATCTTAGGCCAAAGATATGTATATAATGCAAACATAAAACATAACACAATGAAGGGTCATTAAGTGTGTATCTTTCTCCCTTTAACTCTAATCATATAGTCCACTAAGACATAATGAATAAAATGAACTAGCTAAAAAGCTAATCATATCTTTGCATGGTGATAATGATTAGGACATAACCACAACCCCAACAAATAATAACAATAATGATGCTCCCAAGGTCATAGAAATAAGGAATTCCTTACTTGGTCATAGCCCAAAGTGGTTTCAAAACCAAAAGTGTATCACACCTTAAAACATCAAGTAAAGAGGAAGGAGAAAGTTTAATGAATGGAGATCATAAAATAACCCAAACTTAATCATTACCCCATTATTTAATTGAATAGGGGTCTTAGGTCATGAAACCTACCCCTATTCTATCAATGAAACTCCCAAGACATCCACTAGAAGCCTCAAAAGAGAAGGAACCTAAGTGGAGAAGAGAATGACTTTTTCAAACTATTCTCAGTCAAAGAGGGTTGTACATACTAATAAGTGGTTTGTACAGACTGCTAGAATTTTGTACAACCCACCTAGACTGGGTTTTCAAAAGGAAAAGAAGAAAAAAAAAAGGGAGAACACTTCAATACTTTTTAATGTTTTCTTTGCCCTCAAAGGCACTTAGTTATGAGATTATCTTCCAAAAATATAATGAGAATGAAAAAAAATCAAATAACAAATGTATTGATTCTACCTCGATTCTTAGTATGAATGGATTAAGGTTTTGTTTCTATGTGTAAAGGTGGTTTCAATAGAGATTTTGGCAAAGCAACTTTAGGGCCTTTCAAGCCTTTCCCTCTCTCTAATAGTGGGGTATTTATAGAGAGAAAGGGAACGCTAAAGGTAGAATAGTTATGGTTGCACTTTATTCAAGACCCACAATAGACAAGAGCCATTAAGATTTTGGAATTAGGTTTTTTAAGTGGTATGTACAACCAAGTAGTTGGCTTTACAACTTATTATGTTCATTAAGTAGCCAAAACATTTATAATGGATAAGGTTCCAAAATGTTATATGGAGTAAGGTTTCTTACTTGGATGTACAACCAATTAGATGGTTGTATAACCAAGTGAGATAGTCACACAACCATTTAAATCATGGCTAGTAGATTAGGCTTTTAGGCTTAGTCTGATGCTCAATCTAAGGCTTCTTAAGGTCTTTGTTCTTCTTTCTTTGCAATTCCTCTTGTATTTCAAGGAATAAACCTAACAATTTTCATCATTGGGCTTGCATCCTATGGTCTAAAATTTGATGCTCACAATAAATTAATTTTAGTAGAGCCTATCATTTATAAAATGATCAATAAATAGAGCTGGTTAGTTAATCATTGGGTAATTTACTATGCTACATGTTTAAAGACATAGAACCAAAAATTATGTCAAGCTAAGTGTGCATATAATCATACTTTCAATAAAAGCACTACTTTTTGTCCTTTTTAGGTGGTATATATATATATATATATATATATATATATATATATGTATATATTGTTCCTAAAGGTCATTTAGATATGCTATCATTACGTAGTAAGACTAAAAATTATGGTAAGGT
Organism: Omphalea diandra; assembly: GCA_949677035.1. Lineage (NCBI taxonomy): Eukaryota > Viridiplantae > Streptophyta > Magnoliopsida > Malpighiales > Euphorbiaceae > Omphalea > Omphalea diandra. The sequence goes on from CATIWR010280366.1 coordinate 7,399, forward strand.
AGAATATTTTATGGATAACTTGTAGAAATTTCACAAGGTAGTGAATGATAATTTGATCCAGTCTACTTTAATATATAACAAGTTATAGATAAAGAGATGTCATGTAAAATTTTATGTTGCAGATTATATGTGGGTTGTTTTCACTAAGGATTGATTCTCAGTGGGTGACTATAACAAACTTTCTAAAAAAAAATGATCCTCTAGAGATTGCGAAGAAAATTAATCCCAATGCTTAAAGCATTAAAATTTCTGGTCACATTAGCAATTTAGATGTCTTTAATATTAATCATCTTATCTGTTTTATGGTGACTCTTCTTATGATAATACCAATACTAATTCGAAGGTGAATTTTCCCTATCCTAAATATAATAATGTGGCAAACAAGCATAAATTAATCTTATGAGTAAATATGATAGAAATCTTGATATTGATATGTTTTAATGACATCTTGGTAATTTTGGGCGACATCTTAAATTTTTCATAAAGATAATTTTTGTGATTTAGATTTAATGGCATTTTTCTAATTTATTTTTACTTATATTTGAGTTAGAAGTATAATTTGAGGTTTTAGATATAATATATGACATATAGAATAAATTATAATCATTTTGAGTATAATATTGCTATGTATTTAGTTTGAGAATATGTACTTAATTTTTCCATAAAGGGTAGTTTTTATTAAGTAATTAATATCAATTATTTATTTTAGATATTTATTAAAAAATAGTTTCTAAAACTTATTATTAAATATATAATTTTATGATTGATTGATTAATTGATTTTATATATCAAAAGATTATTTAATTTGAAGATTGAATTAACTTTAAAGTTAAGTAAAACTATAAGGATTGAAATATAATTTAGCTAGATTATATATATATATATATATAACTTATTTATTGATGATTTTTTTTAAAGTTCTTTATCAATGAATCGAGATTCCTCTTAGAGGTAAATTAATTCAATTTATATTCAAATTTATTATATACTATTTTAGATTATTTTAGTTTAATTTTAATTGATTAAAATTAAATAAATTAATTAGTTTGATTATAGATGATTTTTAGAATTTCAATCAGGTTCTCACTCAAATTTAAATTAGAAGTATTTATTGCCATTTAATTGAGGTATAAATATTAATTTTAAATTTATAATTCAACATATGTTAGTGATTTGATTATTTGTAGGGACAATCATAAATAATTGAGTAGTTTATATAAATATATTTGATGATAAGAGTCTTTTTATGGTTACAGATTTTGAGTCATAATTTAGAAATTTTATATCTGAAATTACATAAATTATTCACCATTGATTGTTTTATAGATCGATGATCTGAGTGTCTAATTTTATGATTCAAAATATTAGGTTAATGTAATAGTGAAAATATACTTATAGAGTTAATTTTGCAGACTATTTAATTATAGACCTAATCAATATAGTTGTAGAAAATAATTATTTTAAATAGTGAATGATAATATTTTAATATTCAATTTTATATGAATTATTTAGAAGCTATCTAGTATTACATATAAAATTTCAAAATTTTTACAAATATATCATTTTAAAGGTTATTTAAACTTGTTGTATTGTGGAATCCATTAAGTAGGATAGTCCAATTGAGGATATAATTTAAAATAATATATAGTATCAATTTGATCTCAAATTTTATGTGGAGTATCTTTAACATGTTTTTTTTTTATGATATATAATTTTTCAGAATTTTTGGAGTGATAGATATATTAGTTTAATGTTAATATATATATGTTATTTTATAAAAGTTATCAAATAGGACAACCTATTTGAGGTTTTAATTAAAACAGTAAATGATATTATTTGAATTTTGAATTTTACATGATGTATTTTAGATATAGTTGGAGTGATTTATAATTTTGTAAAATTTTTAAAAATACTTGAAATATTTATCTTGATAGAGTATTATATTATATTTGGTATAAACTAATAGTTGTGACAAATTATGGTATTGAATATATGAGAGACAAATATTATGAAATTAAATTTAGAGATTTGTTGAGATTATTTTGGATTATTTTAAATTTCTATCTAAGTTATTTTGGATTTAGATTTAAAATATTATGGAGGTGTTATAATAAAATATTTTGTGGTTAATAATTTTGCGAATAAAATTATAACTTAAAATATTAGGCTATAATTTATAATTAAAATATATTGGTTAATTAAAATTTTTAAATTTATTTATATTTGCATATTGAGGATTATAATTATAATTTAAAATTTATGTATTAATTACATGTTATTAAATATAATCATATGATAATATAAGTGATGCTATTAGCAGTGAACCAACTTATGTGAGCTATATATTTGGTGCTTATATTTAGATGAGTGATTATATGAGTACACTTAAATTAAAAATAAATGGTTAAATTATGTAAATAATTTTATGCACATGTTTGCTTATGTGTCTAAAAGTCAAGAAACAATTGTATATGTTATATGCATATATTTGTGCTCGATGTATTTGTTATATGTAATGTGATAATTGTTACGTATTGTGTTGGAAAAAGATAAAAACTTGAACCCTTATGGTGCACTTGATCATATGTACATGTGTATATAGATATAGGCATGTGGTGAATGATCTGATATATATGTCATAGTATCCTTAATTGTATATGTATATGTTATATGTGGGCTACAAAATCTTGCTTGTTGTGTATAGGTTGTAAAGCCTTATATGTTAAAACAAGGCTACAAGACTTATATTACTTGAATGGTTTGTTTTAATCTTCCTCATATATATGATTTTATGAAGTTGATTTGTATTTGTAAGTAGTTTATAATTTGTTTTGAAGTTGATCATGTGATGAGATTGTGTATGGTTGTTTGTTTATTCGTTATTCTACATAAAGTTTATAAGAGGTTAGGACGTTCTCTGCCTAATATAATGTCTCACTAAGCCATAGTTATGGTCAACCTTTCACAACTCAATTTTGAAGGTCGTATCTAATATCAAGTGAGACTACTTATTTCTTCAAGCTAAGCTATTGATCTCTATATATTTTCTTTGAATACTATTTATATTTGATTATATTTGTTTTATTATCTTTAGTAGATGATCCCTATAGATTTTAAGTGTAAATTTATTTAATTTAAAAATATGAATTTGATATATTGTAATCAATTAATACATTATATTTGACATGTTGTCATTTATATATTGAAATTATTTTAAAATAATTTATATTATTATCTTTCGCTTCTATTTACTTGAAAAATTATATTTTTCTCAATTAGATGTACATGTAGGCTAGTGAGGTTGAGGTTACAATCTTAACTTTACACCGGTCATAACCCCTAGTTTTAAGACATGACAAAGGTGGCATTAGAGCTATAGGTTCGTTGAATCTGAGATCATTAGGAAGTTTCATCTGTTTTAGTCTTCTTTGCTTTTGCTTCAATGTTTTTATTTTTTTTGAATACTTTTTTTCACTTGATCATTTGTCTTGTAATCTACCAAATTCAATTGCATCTTAATTTTTTTATTTTACTTACTTAATCTTTGCCTCTTATGTTGGTTCATTATTTGGGTTTTCATATGGGAATTATGTTTGTTATCTTTATCGAGTTATTTGTATTGTATTTGGTGACTGTTTGATATTATTATAGTTATAGTATTTATTAATTATTACTAAATGCATGTGGTAATTAAATTTATAGATATATGGGAAGGATTTGTTAGCTATATCAAGATTCAATATAATTTATTTAGAAAGAATCATTATTGAAACCATATAGATATTTGATGTTAAATATATTATAAAAGCTCATGAAGTTATATGAGATTATAATATGCAATGGATATATGTGGTGTTAATTGAATTAAAGAATAGTGAATACAGTGAACTAAGTGTGATTATATATGTATAAGAAATTAAAAGTTTGAGTTTATGTGTGATAAGGATGTGAGCACTTCGATTTTTATGGTTATGCTTGAATGAGTGAAATCTTACTTATGACTCCTACTTTTTATTGACCATGAAGGATCAAGAGGATGAGAGTCATATATTAGCACAACTTCAAGTGATGGCACACATTTAAGATCATCGAGAAATCTTTAGAAAGACCTTAATAAGGGACTTATGCAGGATAATACTTTGGTATCATCCCTAATCAATTTGGAGTTGGTAGTTGACATTAATCAGGATAAAATTTTAGGCAAAGCTAAATTCTAAGACTAATAAGTCAATTAAAAGGCCCAATTCGTCTTCACCCCATACTCCAACTCAAGGAAACTAGCATGCATCTATGTCCAAATGTTCATATACCAATAACACAATAGCATCATAAACTAACATATAACAAAAATAAGGATTAGCATGAATAGTATTAACATTGATGCATAAGTGTGCAAAATACATATGAAGGATATGAAGGAAGCCTTGGGCAAGGGCCAAAGTAACTAACATGGAGTCATTAGATCATTGGATCCTCCTCTATTAATGCTCCAATTGATCTAGAGCATCTTAGAGGCACCTTTAATTATCAATAAAGTTAAGATATCAAAATGATGGAAAAAAATTTGCATAAGACCATAAATAAACACAAAATCAAACCATAGTGGAATAAGGTAAAATGAAGGGTCTTAGGGTAGCAAGCTCTCTCCTTTATGACGTGGAATCACCAAAATGAGGTAAAGGGAATGTGTAAACTAATGAGTTAGCCACTTCGTTCCTTATGTTTACAAAGATGAGAACATAGGAATATTAGTAACAAATACAAATAAAACTCAAAATACGATGAGGTCAAAGGGTCATTGGGAATGGGATTTCCTCTCCTAATCATATCTTTAGCAACATATACATAAACATAAGATGAAGAGAAAGAGAAAGAAGTATGTGGAAAGAGGTATTCAAGACATTAAAATCATGAAAATAATCCTATATTAAAATCATGAAAATAATCCTATCTTCTTGATCCTTGTCCCATTTATTTAAAGAGTAAGGATCATATGTCTTAAAATCTTCCCTTATTCTATTGCTAGAACCCATAATAATCTCCCTAAAAACTCTAAAAACAAAAGGAATATAGATGGAGAAGAAGAAGAGAAAGAAGTTGTTCCTCAATCAAAATGGCTATACTAACCAACTAGTGGTCTATACAACCTACTCAATGGTCTACATAGACTACAATAACTACAATCTTAGAAAATCCAAAGGAAAAAGAAAAGAGAATAAGGGCAAGATGGATTTGAGTCCTGGATGCTCTTCATAATGTACCTTGCCCTTAGAGGCTCTTTGATAGTGATATATCCTCAAATTTGCAAGGAAAGACAATACAAATGAGTCTCAAAGTCTTGCCTTTTACCTTGAATCCTTAAGATTTTATGTTTAGGGTTCATAGCTTCCATGTTTTGTGAAATCTTTGGTGTTTGAGAAGTGATTTTGATAGAGTTTAGTTAGGAAAAATCCAAGCCTCCTTTCTCCTCTCTCAGTGGGAGGTATTTATAGAGGTGATGAGGGTGCACTTGAGTCAAATGGCTAGGGTTGCACTTAATCCTCAACTTCCAATGAATAGGATCAAGAATCTTTTAGAGATTAAGGTTTTCAAGTTGTTTGTACAACCAAAAAGTTGACTGTAGATATTAGAGATTGGCTGCACAATCATTTAAAAGTTAAAGATCGACTGTTCTAGAAGCATCTCTTCTTTAGGGCTAGGGACTTAGTTGTACAATCAAGGGAGTTAGCTACACAACCAAATGAGTTGGTTGTATAGCCAACCGGAGGCTATCCTTTAAGGTTTTAGGTTTGGCCTGGTTGAATGGTGGGTTTACTTTTGGTTTGATTCAAGGTTTATTCCAAGCTTTGTGCCTACTAATAATTACTACTCTTAATAAGCAATAGTTAGAATATTTATTCATTATAAACTATAAATTAGTAATAAATATTAAAAATAATTTTAATTTTATATTTACTATGTAAGTTATTAATTATTATTTATTAAATTATCACTTATTTATTTTAGTTATTGAAAATTAAAAGTGAAAAATGTAAAATTTATTTTATTTTGATTCATAAATATTAAAATAAAAGTTTAATTTTAATAAATTGAAATAATACAATATCCGAACCAAAACTGTCCTAAAGATTTGAAGAACCAAACTAAATCATCTTGAATTTATACAAATTCGAACTGAATTAGACTGAAAAATTTAAAATGATACCAGTTCTCCATTTCTAAAGTTTTGAAAATTTTGATATGATTTTGAAGATTTATAAATCCCCAAATTAGATTGAACAATGCTCACCCCTACTTTTGCCTGCATCAATATTTTGACCATAAGATTTCTTATACGTTTGCAATATGACAAGTTGATTAGATTCTTGCAAAGTGTTTGCAAAAGAATACGAGAAGGAAGAAAATATCTCCTAACACCATAAGATGTCTTCTTATATGTGAGAGATTTCAAATGAGTGATTTCATAAAATCTATGAATCATTTGTCAAACTAAAAAATGTCACAATTCATGGATTTTATAAAATTACCATTCTCTAAAATCCTTAATTTTGAGGAGTTTCATTTTTCCACCTAGAAGGCAGTAAACTTCAAAATCTATCATTTGTAATAAATGATGGATTATTATCATATTTTATATTTCAAAATTATCCTAACAATCCATGGATTTTAAATTCAAACTAAACAATTGAATTTTCAAAATCATTGATTTTACTATTCATGGATTTTGAATCCATTGATTTTGTTAAATTCGTGAATTTTAAATTCCTTGAATCCAAACAAAGCCTTAAGGAATTGTGTTATATATGCTACAAGAAATTGCAGATTTTGTGACAATCAATATTGTCACATAAATTCAAAATTGTCATGTAAATTCAAAATTATCACTTGAAATTTTTAAGTGATAATAAATATTGTCACCAAGATTGTAACATATACCTTTTTTATGATAACAATAAAATTGGATACAAAAAAAAAAAAATTAATTTTTGGCAATAATTTTGTTATCATAAAAAAGTGGTTTAGCTACAATAATTATTACAACTAATACTATAAGTTGTCACATATTACACAATATTGTCCTAAATTAATGGTCGAATCAAATTCACTAGGATGACAACTTTAATTTATTGTCTTGAAAGAAAATAAATGTGACAACTCTTGTTGTCATTCAAACTACATATTTACTATTAAAATTATATTAGTAATATTATTTTATTGTTATTGCTACTCATCGTGATAAGATGTTATTATAACTAAATTAAATTTTAATAATAAGGCTAATTATCATGCATTCTAAATTTAGATTTTATAATAATTTTATTATTAGAATTAGAATAATTATGAAGCATTATTATTATAAATCTTTCAAGCAAGAAAGTTGGTATAATAAAAGAACCAATAATTCATGCTGCCTTAATTTCCATAATGAAAAAGAAAAATTGTTATTATTAAATAATATAAAGAGGTACCAGATCCCAATCCAAAATACATGTTCACCAAAATGCAATACCAACCCATGAAATACAATATACACCAAACCCCGTGCCCAAGACACCTGTCCATGCCAAATATAGGCTAACCCTCACATCAAGTAGCTAATTACACCTAGCTGACCCGTATGAGATTTGTCCCACCTGAACAGACAAACCCATCCTGATGGTCTTCAAAATGGCATTGAAACCAACTACCTGAAAGAAGCCATCACAATGCACTAGAGTCCTTAAACCACATAACTTACCTCAAACCAAAATCATACCCGAGCAAACCCGACCCATAACCAAGGCCAATCGAAAGAAGCAGAGGAAAGTGGTTAAAATTCAGCATCGTGCTTTCCCAAATGGAGATTCTCAGCCACAACTTTATAGATGCTTTGCCAGATGAGCTTGGAACAGTAAAGCAGTTAGAGCTTCTGAAGCTTTTAGAAAATAAGTGAATAACATTATAATATAGTGCTTAATATAGTGATTAGTATAGTGATAAAAAAAATTATTACTATAGTCATTAGTTGAAAATTCTTGCCAAATATCATTTGCGATTTGTGAAAAGATTATTTATGATCATATAAAAATTGTCATGAATAATAAAATATTAATTTTTGATGATAAATGTATAATATTGTCATATAATAATAAGATAAAAAATAAAATTATTACTACCGTGACTAATTAAAAATTATTATCACATATTATTTATAATTTGTGACAATATTATCTATGACCATAAAAAAATTGTAAAAAAAAAAAAAAAGGATTTCTTTTAGTGATATGATGGGATAGCATAGACCTTCAGTATTAAAACAAATTAATTCTTCTATGTTCTATTAAGGAAAAATCAAGATTGGTTAATGAAAAAAATATTAGACTTTATAAAAATAAATACATTTTAAATAATTATTTAACATAAAAGTATAGTAAGTTAACAACAAAAACATAATATTTAACAAAAGAGTAGCATATTATTTTTATATTCTATAAAGCAAATACTGACGAAAAAATTGTGATAGGTTAATAAAAAAATTATTATACTTCATGAAAAAAGAAGCACATTAATTTTTTCTAAAGTTAATATAAATGTATAATAGATTAATGGAAAATATCATTGCACTTCACAAAATATTAATCGTATTATAATCTTTATAAAGTAATTAGTCAACATAAAGATGTGCATTAACAAAAAAAAAAAAAAATCAATAATGAATTAAAAAATAGCATATCATGATTTGAAATAATTACTTAACATAAAAATATGATAAGTTAATGAAGAAAATCAGTAGAATTAACAAGAAAATATAAATATATTGTAATTTCTAAAAGTAATTATTTATAAAACATTAGGAGATTAACCTAAAAAATCATATCACTTCATGGAACAACACAAAGTAATTATTTATTATAGAAGTATAGTAGATTACTAAAAAAATCATTACACTTCATGAAAACGAAATAGAATAATTGAAAAATAATTGAATCTTACAAATGCGCTTATAGCATTTTTTTTAAAAAAAAGAAAAAAAAAACAGAATTACTTCAAATAAAAAATAATTTAATGATAATTATTATTAACATGTTATTATGTTTACATTTTCTATATTGAACACAAATTGAAATATTTACATTTTCTTTTATCTATTAACTTTAATAAAAATAGAGAAAAAATAAGATTCGATAAATTTAAAATTTGAAGTAGATTGGTTTGTATAAGATTAAAACATTAATTAACATAATAAGGATTATGAGATCTTTCAAAATTTTCAAGTCATTGATTGACAACAACATTAAGATGAAATTGATAGGCTTAAACATTAAGCCAAATAATTATTATTTTTAACTTTTTTTTTGAAACACATATATATTTTTTACAGTTTATATGAGCATTCTGTAAGATTCAATTATGTTCACACTATATATTTGTTAAACATCTAATAAAAATATTATATAATCTACTATAATCACTATAAAAATATATAATGTATTCTTTAATAAAGTGATATAATTTTTTACGTTAAGCTACCAAATGTTTTGTAGATAATTGAAAATTACAATATATTTATTTTTATTTTGAACTATAATGATTTCTTTCGTTAACTTATCACGTTTTCATGTTAAGTAACTGCTTAGGAAAATATGTTCCTTTTTTTTGTTGATTAATTTTTTCTGTTAAGTTATCATATTTTTATATTAAATAATTAATTAGTAAAAATCATAGCATGATTATTTCTTTGTGAAATAAAATAATATTTTTCATTAATCTATTATATATTTATACTAAAAAATTAATTGTAAAAAATAACTAATTTATTTTTTATGAAGTATGATTATTTTTGTTAATTTGTCACAATTTTATGTTGAATAATTACTTTATGAAAATAGTGTGTTAAATTTTTTTTTATTAACCTACTTATTTTATGTTTAATTATTTAAAAAATAATGAATAGAAGTAACAATTTTTTACTCAACTTGAATCTATCTATAAAAAATGGTCAAATTTGATCCAAATTTAGCCAAACCTTAAATAACCTAAAAATTTTTGTTTGAGATTCAGTGAGTCAATACAACGGGTCAAATTGAAATAGATGTAAATAGTTAAATTTGATGATTTTATCTACAATGTGTGTGTGCGCGTGCGCACGTGCGCGCACACACACACACACACACACATATATATATATATGTGTGTGTGTATAATAATAACAAAGTAAAAAATAAAATTTATTTTAAAATAATTAAATCATTTAATTAAATTTAGATTTAAGTTTATCTTTTTAGTTAAAATATAATGATATTTTTAATTTAACAAGTTACTTTTAATTTTATTGTGCCTTTTAATA
>CATIWR010280373.1:0-94817 GCA_949677035.1 Omphalea diandra
AGTATGTATATTGATTTTAAAGTTATGAAAACCCCAAAATTTGAATTTTGAAATTCTAAAATTTTAATTTATTTATCATATTAGATGGTGGTAGAAAAGCTTAAAAATTGGCAGAGAAGATATGAGAGAGAAGAACAAGGCAACCGAAAATAGCTAAGATTTGCGGCCTGTGCACTCGTGTTTCCCCTGACAAGTCTCAATTTAGAAATTTTTTTTATTGTTTTTTGTTTGAAAAAAAAATTATTTTGAAAATGAAAAGGGGTGAAATGGGAAAAAGAGATTGTTGAGAAAGGGGAGAGTGAGACAGAGTTGTAAAGGATAGGACACTTGGGGAATTTTAAAATTTTTAATTTTAATTTGTTGACATTTTTAGTTTGAACTGACAGTAAATGTGATATCCGAAAGATATTTTAATATAACATATAAAAATAAAGAATTAAATAATATAATAAAAAAATTAGGAGCGAAAGTATTTAACCCATTATTTATTTAGGCCTAAAAAAACAGAAGCACAAGGCTATATTTCTTTGGTAACTATATAATGAGATACTATTCACAATTGCATCATGTGAACTGACAACGCAAAAATCACAGTATGCGTAACAAAGATAAATTATCTAAGAGCTTCGATGGATTAGGAGGAGTAAACATAGGTTTTAACTTAAAATCAATGTTTTGAAAGTTAGATCGAATTGTTCGATTGAATTAATAAAATTAAAAATTAAATTAGTAATTAGTTTAATTCAATTTGGGCTAGTTTTTAATATTATTTTTATATTTAATTATTATGAATAAATTTACATATTTTAATAGTTTTTCTGATTTTTTAAAACTTTTTAGTTAATATTTTTTAAATTTTATTTATTTTTTAATCAATTAAATTAGATCATTTAAATTAAAAATCAAATTAACTGATAAGTTCAATTACCGATCCAATTTTAAAATTATTGCTTAAAACAAACAAAGCCCTTGAAGAAGTGTTGCTGCTCAAAAATTTGTAACAACTTTACTGCAAAGACACCCAATGGTTGGCATAGAAAAGCTAACATCCAAAACGACTTTGAATTTGACGCGTTTAAGGCAAAAATAAATATGGTTCTTTTCCTTTGTCTCTTGAATAGGATAGGAAAACTCGTGGTCTACGCTTTGTGTAGAACTATGTCAATTATGCATCTCATCTGCGTCTAGTTTACTCCATCTACTTGTACTTCAGTTTTAACTTCGCCGTTACTAGGCCTGTAAAGTTCCAATCAAGAATGCATTCTATAGCAAGAAAAAAAAAAAGGTATATGGTAAATAATAAACTGTCTTAATATTGTATGCATCCTTCACTGTATAATTTCAATGCCTTACTGGATGGCATGGATTTTAAGCATTCTAACTTGAAGTGGATATGTATAACTCTGTCTGAGGGGTGTTAGTTCTGCTTATGTATACGATGATATCACTATTAGTTGATTAAATATTGCATCCTTGGAAAAATAATCCTTTCTCCAATTTGAGGACAATCCTACTAGACCTGATAAATCCCAAATCTAAACTAAAGATGCACATTAGATAAGGCATATGAAATAGACACCTCAAGTAAAAATATAGACCAGGGACTTCACAAGTTATACATCATCATGAAAGTTTTATGCCAGAAAACAATGATTAAATATGTTAACTCCCAGAATTTTGTCTTATTGTATTATTTAGTCCCCATTTTCAAAAATTATACTAAAATATTCTTCTATTTTTATTCTATTACACTAAATCGAACTTCTATTCATTTTTAACCCAATTTTCGTCAGTCAAAAATGAAAAAAATTAACAAATTAAATTTTAAATTTTAAAATTCTAAAAGGATCCTTTTTCTTTCTAGTTTTAAACTCATAAACCTTCAAACTCATTATTCACAATCACCACAAACTGATCTCCATCAATTTCACAAAACAAACAAATCAAGAAAACAACCATGAACAACCAATTTAGAAACAAAATGATTTCCCAAGAATTTTTTTTAAAAAAAGAATGAAAAGAAACCATGACATTTCTTAGCCTTCCACCATTGTTGTAACTTTGACATCTTTCCAAACGACTCGACCAAATAGGTTCTAACCAACATTGAACAAGATGAAATTGAGAAGGAGACTTTTTTTGGGATTTCAATGAGATTGTTGGATCTTGTAGAAGCAATGTCGTTGAGGGACTTGATAGGGAAGCACTTCTCTCTTGACAGTTGTGGCTTTCGATAGTCATGGATTCAAGAAATCATAAACCCAAGTGAGATTTTGAATGATTTTTTTTATTTTTTATTTATGAATAATGGCCATTTGTGTCTTGATTGTTTGTTTGCGTAAATACCAAATTGCAATTTGGGTTTGCAATTTTCTTATCATTTTTTTAAAAAAATTTGGGTTAACGATTTTCATAGAAAGATGATAAGAAAATTTTATTATCAAAATGGTGATTTGGGTTCGTAATTTGTTATCTTCATTCGTTAGATACTCGAATGGAAAATTTTATTGTATCGGGACAACTTCTAATTGTTAAAGATGTACTCGAATAGCTTTGTTTCCATAACTTGGTTTCATGGCTTTGTTTCCAAGGTTATAGGCAAGATGAACCAAAAGACCCTCTTGTCTGATTTGGGTCTTTATTATTTTGATTCTTTCTTTTCATTGTTGCTGAAGTTCTGGGGGGGCAAGATTGGTTGTTTTGGAGACTCATTATTAAGAACTTGGATAAATGAATGTGTTTTGGTTGTTTATGAATGATTTTGTGAATGAGTTTGATTGTTGATTTCATTTTGATTGTTAATTTCAGTTTGATTTTCTAATTTTTAGTTTGATTGTTGATTTCTTGTTATTATTGTTGTTATTGTGGTGGTGGTGTGTTGTGGTGGTTGGCCAAGGTAGAAATTGAAAATTAAAATGATAATGTAACAATCATTTTCATTTATTAAGCATGACATTCATGTCTAAGTATCCATATGTATAAAGGTTAATATATCATTCTTGCACAACAAAAAAGGCATGTTCATTACTTTATTTAATATACATACGGGTTAAGTAAAACACGTTTAATGTTGATGACCAACAATCCTATCTAGGTGTATGTACATGACACAAGGAGAGAGAAAGAGTTAGAATTCAATTGACGACCTGTGCTCCATGTGTATATATGTAAAATTTTATGCTCTAAAGTACCCAAACTTTATGCTTCACTATCTAAAAACAATAATTGTGATTTGGTGAGTCGTGACTTAGTAAATAAAAGTAATAATCATATTCTAATAATATAATCAATAATCAATCATTAAGATACATTATAAGGATAAGTATTAACTTATGCAAGTGCAAATGCAACAACTTATTTGATTTTGTTGTGACCTTGCAAGGGAAACACCGCTTTTGAAAATTCATGTGAATCAAGTGACATTTGATTTTATTGGCCAACATATGACATGTAATTCATTTGATCAATAATATGTGCCAGAATATGACATATTAGTCCCTTTTCGAAGTGATTTGTAAGTGTTTGACAAGTCGGTCACAACATCCTTTTAGTTTCATATGCAAGTGTTCATTCACAATGATATACTAAGTAATCATTAATACATATAATTCTCATTTGACTTGGATTCACATGTAAATGTCACAATTCAATCACATATACACATAATAGAATCCAATCATATCTTGAAATCATCACACATACACATTAGAATCTAATTATGACTTTTACTCACCAACAAACCTTTATGGTAGGCTTGAACCTCTATCTTGTGATTCTTCAATGTGTTAAGATCCTAAAATTTGATACATACATGATTATGAGTATTTCAAAATAAGTTTTCATGCTTGATATGCAACTATGGTCATGTTCCATGCAAGTGGATCTAGTACTTATGCTTATTATTTATGTATGGTAGTCTGACGTTGCTGCACTCTCACAATAATAAATGTAAATATATATATTAAATGAGTTGATTTTTTTTTAACGTAAACTAGATACATAATGATATAACATAGTCAAAATTCAGGTCAATATAAGGCCTATATAAAATATGGTGAATTTTTGAATTCTATCATGTTTCCATGCAATTACAGTGTAAGTAAGTCTTACATTTCTAGCCATATCTTAAATTGTACAAATTCAATTGCAAAACTAATCCACCAAAACACATAAAGGGATATTTTTCATATTTTACAAGTTGTCTAATTCTATTTGTAAGGTCATTAAAATAAATAATCAATTTCAAGGTAAGTAGGTTATAATATGTTGAGAATTGATCATGATGAAGGGGCAATATCTCATCAATCATGATAAATTTGGTAAAATTGTTTTATAGAAATATATATGAGATATAACTCTACAACTTTCATGCTTTACACATCACCTAATTCCCATTCTATGGCTATAAAATTCTAGGTAACTTGAATCAATAAGTTGAGTAGGTTTCATTAGCTTCAGGGTCATTCATAATAAAAGTGGAATATCTCTTTTTTGACAATAAATTAAGTTAAACTATTTTATAGGTATTTAAAGAGGATATAAACCTAAAAATTTCATATTTTTCACTTTGTCTAAATCAACACATAAGGTCATCAAAATATATGAAAACAACCACATTGATTAGGTTTCAACAGGTTATGAACCAACCCTAATGAAGGAGCCATAACTCTTCACACACACTATATTAAGCAAAATTGTTTTTCATGCAATTATATGAGGCATAAATCTTTAACTTTCAAATTTACACTTTCCGTAATTCCTCTTCTAGAGTTATGAAATTGGGGATGCAATAATCTACTCTAACAATAAAACCAACACAACAAGCTTTTGTTTCTCTTAAGTTTCAACCTCCACAGATGAGCTCTACCTTAAATTACTTCATATTTCTTACTAATCGTACATGTTTAATATGTTATGAGAGAGGAATTTCATATGAGAAAAAGATAAAATCACTTACATAGTTTGCTAAAACTAGAAAACCTTAAGGTTTCTTCTTAGCTAGCTTAGTTTTTCTTCCTTTTCTTCTTCTTCTTCTTCTTCTTAGCTTGCTTATTTCTTCTTTTTCTTCCTTTCGTTCTTCCTTAGCTCTCTTTTTCTTTTGTTGCCCTTCTCATTTTCCTTTCTATTCTACTCCTAAAGGAAAAGAAATTTAATTTGTATTCCTACTTTAATAGGACAAAATCATGGTGGCTATGTTCCTCTTTTAGTCTCTTTTTTACTCATTTATCACCTTCATCCATCTATTAATCCCCATATACTACTTATACTTTTAAATAAGCTCTTAAACACCATTATTTATGATATTATAACATGCACACAACATATGATAATTTGTCATGCAACTATGCAAACATCACTTCTTTGTTCAAGTGCCCTAAATGTAATGGTGCAAGTATCATCGTCATGTATATCAAATTCACATATCTAAATAATCATTTATCCAATGCATATGTTCATTTGGGATTGCAAATCATTCATGTAATAAGTGTGCTCATGTGATAATTATAATGAATAAGAATAGAGATGTTATAGAAAATGAAGGGTAAAATAGACTTCTCATTTTAAATTAACAAAAGTTTTAATAAAGTCCAACAAAATGAAAACAAAGAAATATTTTAATATAATTTTTGAAAATAGAGGACTAAATAACATAATAGGGAAAAACCCAATGGGTTAATGTATTTAACCTAGAAAACAATCACAATAGTTCAAATATTTACATATTAAAAAAGTCCATCATTTTCTATTGTTTATGCTCTTTCTTAGTTAATTTTAGGTCTTTGGCCTAAAAGTAACCTTGGTCACCTGTCATTCCCCCAAATAAATTCTAACCATCAATAGTGAACAACAATTATTATAATACTATTCTCTGACTGGACACATGCTACTTTATTTCATAACTAAACCTTTCTAGTAAATGTGTTTTCTAATGCATGTTATGCTTTCTTTGACAATAATAAAATGCAAGTTGTTGGTATATGTATTTGAAAGATATAACTTGGTCTAAATTTGCATCAATGATTTGAAACGCTTTTAGAAGGTTAGAGGGCTTATTTAGACCATAAATATGAAATTATGGAAAAACTAAACATTTGTCTCAGTAACATAGAATAAAATTCATGTTCTTTATGCAGCTTTGTCATTAAACCTCTAAAATATTATATTTACTTTTTTCTTTATTTGTACAAATAAAAATAGGAGAAATTTTTTAAGCAATACAAAATATATAATAGATTAAGTGGTTCAATTTATGAGCTTCTTCCAACAATATTAAGGCCATTTCATATAGAAGGGATTCAATTGAACAAATTGATCTACTCATATAGGGTAATAATAAATTCTTTCAAACTTATCCTCGTACAAAAGTCTCTTAATGTCCTCTTGTGAAGTATAACTCATTCAACCTGTTGGAAAAGTGCCAATAGATCAAATTTCCTTCATTTAATAAGTTTTATTTACTCTTTTTAACTGATAAATTTAATTTTTGAGATTCCTTTTCCAAAAGTATTTACTAAACCTTTTAGTTTCAATTATTATTCTAATGATCACGCATAAAAGGTTAAACTATCTAACTTTGGTGCAAGTATTCCGAGTATATTTTGTAGGTCCCTCAATTTAAATTCAAGAGATGAAAATAAAGAAAACTCAAAAGAGCTTTTCACAATCAAAGGAAGCTCAATTATATTATAGCAAATATCCTCAATCATGATATGAGAAAGCTTGAGACGATATAAAAAGGTTAGGACTTGAGAAAATATGAAGCAAGGTTAGTCAATGAACATTAGTGGAGGGAACTATTATGTTCAAACCAAAAAATCAAACTGAAATGTAACGATTTAGAAATTTGGTTTGGTTTATTTGATCATGTTCGGGATATTAGTTCACTGAAAGAAGTATGGAAAACACTTGAGAGGCTATTTTCCAAGAAGAATACAACAAGATTACAATTGTTGGAAAATGAGTTGGCATCGTTAACACAAAAAGGTATGTCTATTTCTAAATATTTCTTGCGAGTTAAAAGTACTTGTGCTGAAATTTCAGAATTAGATATGGGTGAGAAGATTAATGAAGCTAGATTGTGACGATTTCTCATTTGAGGATTGAAGGAGTACACTCCTTTTGTTACTCCATTCAAGGATGGGTGAAACAAGCTTCAGTTGAAGAGTTAGAAAGCTTGCTCTCTAATCAGGAGGTGTTGGCAAAGCAAATGGCAAAGAATTTTAATTCAGATTTTGCACTCTTCTTAAAAGGGAAACATAAAAAGAAAAACACATCAGTAGGGAATAAAAATAATGAAAAGGGGTCAAGTAGTGGAAAAGCTTTTGATGATGGCTCGCAAAATAACTACTCTATTAAGTGTTACAGGTGTGGCAAAATTGGGCATATCAAAAGAATTGTAGAGTCAAGCTCTCTAAAGCAAATGTTGTAAGTGAAAATGAAGGACAAGATCAACTTAAATTGAAGCAATGCTTCACTATAGAAGTTGTTGAAAGGAGTGATGAAAGATCAACACCTGCCCAAGTTCTCTTCAGCCATGAGAATTGCAAAATCATTGATTCAGGTTGCTCTCATCATGTAAGTGAAAATGATTCACTACTCTTAGAAGTATGTCAATGCAAAAGAGCGCGGATTATTGTTACAGCAGACAATTCAACTTATCTAGTAGCAAAAGAAGGAGTTATGAAGATGGGAACATATGACAGAAGCATAGTCAAGCTGAATGACATCTTTCACGTTCCATGTTTGAAGATAAATTTAATTTCAGTTTCTCAAATTACAGATTCTGAAAAATATGTTTTGTTTGGGCCTAAGGATGTAAAATTTCTTGATAATATAAAAAAATATATCTGCTGATGTTGTTACCTCTGGTGAGAGGAAAGGTTCCTTATTTATCATGTCAGTAAGAAGAGCCTATGCAAAGAAGACAAGCCAAACTGAAAGTACAACAATATGGCACGTTCAGCTGGGTCATTTAGGCTAGCAATTGTTGTAGTAAATCTCCTCAAAGAAGATGGTGGAAGGTATACCAACTCTACAAAATATTCATGAAGATGTAATTTGTCAAAGATGTCAATTTGGCAAGTCACATCGTCTTTCGTTCACAAAGTCATCAAATTGCAGATCTTCCATGTTTGAATTGGTCCATGCAGACCTGATGGGATCAGTAAAAACACCAAGTTGCAGTGGATATCACTATGTCATGGTGTTGGTAGATGACTTTTCAAGGTACACTTAGGTGAAATTCCTAAAAGAGAAGAGTGAAGCTTTATCAAAGTTTGTTGAATTCAGAGATGCTATAGAAAAAGAATTTGGGAAAAAGATCAAATGCCTACGGAGTGATAGTGAAAGAGAATATATATGTCAGAAGATTTCTTCCAGTATTGTAGTGAAAATGGAATTTTAGAGCAAATGACATGTCCTAATACGCCTTAGCAAAATGGCATTTTTGAAAGGAAGTTGGCTCATCTTGTTTCTATGAGTCTCTTATGGTTGTTTGATAAAATCTCCCTTGAGAGCTTTGGGCTGAAGCTATCTAGTGCGCATGCCACATAATAAATCGTTTACCTTTATGGCCAAGTAAAGAAAAGCCACCTCTTGAAATTTTATATAATGTCAAGCCAAATGTAAATTACTTTTGGGTATTTGGTTCAATTTGTTATGTTAATATCCCAAAAACTAACAAAACTAAACTTGATCCGAAAGCAAGAAGTGTATTTTTATTGGCTATGATCCTTGTAGGAAAGGTTGGAGGTGTATGGATTCGGAAACAAAGAAGTTTGTTACTTCTAGAGATATTGTGTTTGATGAAGTGCCAACTTATTATCAAAAAGCTGTTCGTGATGGTGATTAAGTAAACTTGCAACTGCTACTTGAAAACAACACAAAAGCTTCAGATGATGAACTTTTGGCATCAAATACCTTAGATTCAGAAGGTGGTGAACAAGAAACTCAAAGGAGATCTATAAGGGAGAAGAGACAACCATAATACCCCAAAGATTATGAGGTTCAGATCAACCATGGTTCTATTGCTTCATGTTTCTTTATTAGAGCAATAGATGAAGAAAAACCAATAAATTATGAAAAAGCTAAAGATCGACCAGAATGGCAAGCAACTATGCAAGAAGAAATTGAAGCTTTAAACAAAAATCAGATGTGGAAGTTGGTGTCAAAACTAGAGAATTATGAGCCTATTACTTGTAAGTGCATGTACCATTTGAAGAGAAAATCAGATGGAACTATTGATAAATGCAAAACTCGACTTGTTGCATGTGGATTTTCTCAAAGCTATATGTTGGATTATGAGGAAACATTAAGTCCTGTTGCAAAACTGGTAACACTAAGAACTATTATTTCTCTTGCAACCTTCAAAAGATGGAAATTATGGTAGCTTGATGTAAAGAATGTGTTTCTTTATGGAGATCTGGATCATGAATTATTTATGGAACAACACAAAGGCTATATTTCTAAGTAGCATCCCTACCATGTTTGCATGCTTAAGAAGGCGTTGTACGACCTTAAGCAAACACCATGTGCTTGGTATGGTAAAGTGGCTCAATACTTCATATTTTGCAATTTTAAAGTTTCTATTGCAGATTCTAGTTTGTTTGTTAGACTAGAATCAAATTTGCACTTGCTGGTCTTGTTGTATGTGGACGATATGATAATTACTAAAGATAATGAAACTGAGATTTCTAAGCTGAAAAATGACTTATCTGTTCGATTTGAGATGAAGAGTTTGGGAGAAGTTGGTTGTTTTCTTAGTCTGAAAGTTGAAAAATCAGATGATGGATATTTCATCTCTCAAAAGGCTTATGCAAAGAAGCTTTTACAGCATTTTGGCATAGGGGAGTCAAAAGAAAAAGCAACTCCAATGGAGCCACATCTCAAGCTGATGAAAGATGAAGGAAAGTTGTTGTTGGATGCTAGAAAATTTCGACAACTTATTAGTAGTTTAATTTATTTAACTATCACAAGACCTTAAATAGCTTATTATGTTAGTGTAGTTTCATAGTTCATGCAATGTCCAAGGAGTTCTCACTTAGATGCAACAAAGAGAATTCTACGATTTGTAAAAGACTCTCTTGATTATGGTATAATGTACAAAAAAGTGAAAGTTTTGTCCTAAATGACTTTACTGATGCAGATTGGGCAGGAGATGTAAATGATAGACATTCAACTTTAGGCTATTGTTTTAATAGTGGTTCAACAGTGATATCCTGATGTAGTAAGAAGCAGAATGTAGTTTCTTTATCTAGCATTGAGGCTAAATATATGGCAGCAATCATGGCTGCACAAGAATGCTTGTGGTTGAAAAATTTGATGGGAGACATGTTGTGCAAAGTTGAGTACGCTGTATAGATCACGTGTGATAATGAAAGTGTTGTCAAACTTGTTTCCAATCCTATTTTCCATGCACGAACAAAGCATATAGAAGTTCATCATCACTACATTCGAGTGAAATCAAGAAATAGACCTGCAAGGAAACTCTACAGACAACCAAGTTGCAGACATATTCACAAAAGCATTGGAAAAGCCTAAGTTTGAAGAGTTAAGAGTTGCACTTGGTGTTGTTGATCATAAGTATGCACTAATGGGAGTGTCAAAAGTTTAATGCATCTTACATAAATTTGTTTTTCTATTTTATTTTATTTTCTCAGTCAAATAATTCTGTTTCTTATTTTATGGGAGACTTAGTCGATTTTAAGAAAATTTTTAGCAGTGAAGTCAGGTAGGATTTGTTTTAATTAGTAGCAGTTTTTAGGGGCTAGCTGTTAGTGATTTTCTGATTATAGATATATTATATTTTACTGTATTTTTTTAAGAAATTCAGAAGCAATAAAGAGAAGAAAATTTTCTCCAGTATTTTAGTTCCATAATTTATTGCCAATTTATTTCATATTGCAACAGTGTTCTATTTTTATTTTTTTTTTTTGTTTTAAGATCCACCTCCAGCGATTCCATAACCAATCTATACCCTGACCTAACTGTATAAAATCCGTCTTGAGTGTAATACCAACCATACTGATCTTCACTACTCATCTCACTCAATGGAATGTTTAAGATAAGACTGACATCTCGTGGCATGAAAACCTGCT
This sequence comes from Omphalea diandra, assembly GCA_949677035.1. Lineage (NCBI taxonomy): Eukaryota > Viridiplantae > Streptophyta > Magnoliopsida > Malpighiales > Euphorbiaceae > Omphalea > Omphalea diandra. The sequence goes on from CATIWR010280373.1 coordinate 11,097, forward strand.
TCACCAAATCAGTATTCCATTCACGACCAGCCATAAGATCTGCTACTTTGCTGATAGAAAAGGCTGCCCGTTTAGTAGTCACTACTTTAAAAGATGAAGGCATCCGCAACCATGGACTATCCCAAATCGATATACTCTGCCCATCCCCAACACACCAAACCAGCCCCTTTGCTATCGCAGTTGATAAGCTCTGCAAACAACAACTTGAATTCCTTGGTTTAGGAGCCTGTAAAATACTAGTACTAGGAAAGTATCTAGCTTTAAGAACTCTAGCAATTAGCGCAGAAGAATTTTTAAAGAGACATGAACATTGTTTCGCAAGCAATGCAAGATTAAATTCCATTAAACGTTGGAATCCTAATCCACCCCTCACCTTTGGTAAACAAAGCTTATCCCAAGCTGCCCAATGTATTCGTTTGCTACTTCCTTCTCTATCCCCCACCATATGGAATTCATAACCTTTTGTAACTCCTCAGCTGTTGAGATAAGGATCTGGAAAACGTTCATTGTGAAAGCAGATAATGGTTGCATAACCGCCTTAATCATCACCTCGTGACCCCCCATAGATAAAGTACGACCCTTCCAACAGGCAAGCTTCTTTCTAAATTTATTGCACAAAAAACTAAACACCATTCTTTTGGACCGGCCCACAACTGATGGAAGACCAAGATAATAACTCGAAAACTCAAAATTGCTTATCCCTAGCGCTGTAATATAAAGAGCCACGTCTTCATTGTGAAACAGCAGACTTAAATAACGTACTCGATTTAGCCTGATTGACCAACTGACCCAAAGCAGCTTCATACAACCGGAGAAGATCTTTCAATTCATTAGCCTCTGCTAGGTTACCCTTAGTAAAGACCAAACTATAATCCACAAAGAACAGATGGGAAATAGGATTACCCTGAGTAAAGACCAAACTATAATCAACAAAGAACAGATGGGAAATAGGAGTAGCATTCGGAGAGATGCATAAACCATGAAGTCTTTGTTGTCAGGCACTTGCCGAAATCATACTGGACAAAGCATCCGCGCAAAGCATAAAAATATAAGGGGATAATGGATCCCCCTGGCGGACCCCCCTCTTAGGTATAACATCACCCATAAAGACACCATTTAAAGAAATTGAATAAGTGACTGAAGTAACACACCTCGTAATTAACTGAATCCATTGTTGTGCAAAACCGAATACCTCAAGGACTCGATTAGTGAAAGGCCACTTCAATCGGTCATAAGCTTTGGCCATATCTAATTTAACTGCTATCATCCCTCCACAGCTCGATAAATTATTTTTCATAGAATGGAACGATTCAACCCCCAACAGGATATCATCAGTGACCAGCCTATTAGGGACAAAAGCACTTTTTTCCTCCGAAATTAGGGAAGGAAGAATGTTTTTCATGCTATTTACCACCGCCATTGAAACTAATTTGTAGATAACATTGCACAAACTTATAGGCCTCAATTCCGTCATACGAACCGGCTTGGTAACCTTAGGGATAAGCACAATACTGGTGTGATTGAACTTATCTGGGAAATCCCCACCATTGAGCACCGACGAACATGCCTTTATGATATCCTCACCAAGAAAACTCTAGCACCGTAAGTAAAATGAGCCTGTAAGCCCATCAGGTCCAGGAGCTTTGTTCGGATCCATCTGTTTAAGAGCTTGATAAATCTCCTCTGGCCTGAAGGGTTGGGAAAGAAAAATGTTTTGCTCACTTGACACTCTCCTACTGATACAGTTAAGTACCTGGCCATCAATCTGAACCGCAACTGAGTCGAAAACCTTCTCAAAATAACTCACAACAACTCAACTCATTCTCCTTTCATCTGTGAACCACTGCTCGTTATCATCATACAACCCTTTAAGTGCGTTGCATCATTTCCATTGTGTGGCCATCCTGTGGAAGAAAGCACTATTTCTATCACCCTCCTGGAGCCAATATATTTTAGCCCATTGTTTCCAGTAGACCTCCTCCTTCTTTAATAAATAATCAATTTGCCGGTTCAAGTTAGCTATTTCCACATACCCGTTATCAGTCAACACAGCCTGTTTTAATAACGAAATGCGATCCCGACAAGTTTTAATCTCCTGGATTAAACTCGAGTACTTGCTCCTGCCCCACTTGTTCAGAGCTTTTAAACAATGAGCCAACGATTTCATAACATCATTGTCACCCCTAGCGTGCCATGCCGCAGCAGCAACCTCATGAAATTCTTCATGTTGTAATCAAAGCTGCACAAACCGAAGACAACGATGCCCATTACTTCGATGAGAATAAGAAAACCAACTAAGAAAAAATGGGCTGTGATCACTAGCCGAAGTGTGCCCGTGAATCACTTGACAACCAACAAAAGCATCAATCCCATCCTGAGTCGCTACAAAACGATCAAGTCTCTCCTCAACACGGTTTTGAGAGCGACGACTACATTTCCACGTAAAATCATGGCCAATATAGCCCAAATCTGAAAGAGAACAATCAGACAAAGCATTCCTAAAACCAGTGATCAAATAGGGAGGATGTACTCCTTTTTTTTTTTCCCAATTCAAAAGGGATCTCGTTAAAGTTGCCCCCCACAAGCCAAGGTAGAGACAACACAGAACTCAACTGGCGGAGCCTATCCCAAGACTCTGACCTTCTACTTTGATTAGAAAGCCCATAAAATCCTATGAATCACCAATTATCAAACCCACCATTCCTATAATCATATCAATATGATGATACGAATAAGAAGTAATCTCAACCTCAACATTACTCATCCATAGCAAACCCAGACCCACACAACCGGATGCACTAGGGACAGTGAAACCATTGTTCAAACCAATTCCTAAACGAACTCGATCAAACTTATTAGAATCGCAAATAGTCTCAATCAGAAACACTACATTGGGGCGTTTTTCCTTTACAAAGGATTTTAACTGACGAACAGTAGCAGGGTTCCCAAGCCCTCTACAATTGTACAGATTCATTATGTTCGACGAGCCTGCATGACAGGACTCGCCACTAGTTGGTTTAAAGTAACGTCCACGATTGCTGGTTGAGAGAGATTAGCTTCGAATATTATAGCTAGCTGTTGGACCTGAGTTTACACTACTGTTTTCCTTTTCCTTTGGACAGTTCTCAGCGCAGTTGAAGGCCCAGTAGTAACTAAAGCTAGTGGTCCTGTACCATCCTGGTCCTGCTGACTTGGAGTAATGTTGATATTTGAATCCTCCACCCTATCCCCAGAATCACGTGGAATTTCAAAAGAAGTAGTATCACCCTCCATAACAGATTCACTCTTATCCTTGTCTACGTTTCCATCTGCACCAAGACTCTCCTTCCACCCTGCTCCCCGAATCCACCGGTTCCCAGCTGCAGCTGCCTGAACTCGTGCTTGGCCAGGCACAGCACGAAGCAGCAATTTCTGGGTTATCCATTAAGAATTCACATCTCGAATCAGATTGTCTGATTAAGCCACACTCAAAGCCGGGGCTAATTTGTAAATGAGAGAAAAAAAAAAAAATAGAGAAATATGATAAATAAAAAAATACTTATAAAAATAGGGTCAATTTAAAAATATTTAGCTAATAGGAGTGGTCAATGTCGGTTGTCTTCCAGTTAAACTGACGGACGTTACTGTATATAAATGTCTAGTTTTTTTTTTTTAATTTTTATCTAACTGACGGACGAACAATCTGCTTATAGCAGAGACAATAAAGACTATCTCTGTTGTAGGCTGAGATTATGCATTAGAATCTTTTTTGTCAAATTTTTTTTGCTTATAAGAATAATAATCTTTTTTTAACACTTTATTTTTAATATTATTTTATAATTTAGTATATAATAATAATAATAATAATAATAATAATAATAATATTGTTATTATTATTATTTTCTTTATTTTTATAATATAATAATATAAAAACATATTCAAATTAATATTATAATATAATATTTAAATATCTTAATATCATAATCTTAATATTATAAAATATTAATATTTTAAAAATATTATAAAAAATAAAAAAAAATTATTCCGTCCACCAGTTTAACTAGTGGATAAAATAAAAAATTTGATCTATCAATCTCCTGTTGATCCGTTAGTTTAATTGACAGACGAACAATACATCAACATCCACCATTTTAACTGATGTACGAATATTAACCATCGCTTTCAATAATATTTCATTGATGTACTAAATTTTTTTAAAAACATTTGTTCGCCATTTAAAATAGGGGATGAAATAATTCGAGCATAATTCTCTCGTTCACTAGTTAAATTACAGGTCGGAATAATAAAATATTCGCTTGTCTGCCAATTTAACTAGTGAACTAATTACATACATAGACGTTATATTTGTGCATATAAAATTGTTCTCGTATGAACTAATTTTTAAACAAAAAATATGTTCGACACTTATTTTGACTAACATAAAATTAGTTTCATAATTCTATTCACTATTGCTTTCAATAATATTTCATTGATGTATAAACTTTTTTGAAAAATATTTGAGAACAATTAAAAAATAAAAAAATTAAATGAATTTGTATATTTTCTTCTTTTTGATTTTATACTTTATTTTAAAATATTTGAATATTTTATTTTTATAATATTTTACTATTATATAATATTATATAATATTATAATAATATATAATCATAAATATGTATTATATTGCAAAAGAGATTCTACTGCAGAATCTCTGTCTGTAGTAGAGACAATAGAGAATCTCTGTTGTCTCTGCTGCAAGCAGATTGTTCGTCTGCTAGTGATGAACAATAAAAAATAAAAAAAATAGACGTTTGTGTACAATAATTTCTGCCTGTTTAGCTAGCGGATGACCGACATTGACTACCCATATTCATTAAATACTTTTAAATTGACCATATTTTTTAAAATATTTTTTTATTTACCATATTTCTCTAATTTTTATTTTTTTTTATTCTCATCTGCAAATTAGCCCGCCAAAGCAGAACGACAGTAATTTCTCATATCGGAAAGCTCGCCACATACTGTTGTCATTTTTCTTCATATTCATTCCACGCATTAGAGGCTGTCTGATGTTGACCAACACCCTAATCCTCATGCATCTTCGCAACTTCAATGCTTTAACATCACAAGCAATGAAAGATCCAATAGCATTTCCGATTAACTTCGTCATTGATTCAGTCACAGCCTTAGGGGGCAGATTCTCCACTTGAATCCAAAAACTCACCGAATTCAAAGGAATAACCTTTGGCATAACATCCCCATAATAACAGCTGAGAACCAACAGTTGCTGGTTGAAAGTCCAAGGGCCATTATCAAGAACACGTTGCATGTCCGCCTCATGATAAAAATGAAATCGAAATAAAGGGGCATCATGGACTTCAAATGACATTCCGTTAACTGGTTGCTACAGCTCCGATAAGGTATTCTGCATTGCGGTAAATTAACAGTCTTAGGGCCAATAAACCTCCCCAACAAACAGAATTTGTAGGCATGTCCTACAGAATCAACCACATCATTGTCCTTCTCCCAAACGATACCCTCCTCCTCATGAGACAGCCTGCCACTCTGCAAAGAGGTTGTTAAACCTTCCATCGTCCACTCTGACTGCACAAAAAGGTTAAAACTAGAAGGCTTGCACATAGCAAGAAAAAAAATACGAACTCTCACTCAGAGGAGAGACATCAATCACGAAAGTTTGTAAACCTTTCAATTAAATCTGTCATATATACACTAACTAATAGTATATATTAGGGTAAACCCGGTACTTAAGAGTAACTAATTAAATTATTAAAACCTCCTTAACAAATTATTGTATTAGGTTGAACTATTCAAATTATTGTAGCAGTGAGTTGAATTATTTAAATTATTATATTAGATTTAATAATAATTTTTCAATATCAATATTTTGAATTGTAAATACTGTATAACTGTTAAATTAAATGAATAATCCTATTTTATACATATAAAAAAGAAACCTTCTTAACAAAAATAAAATAAAATTATAATGTTGTTCACCTTATATTGTTGTCATACATGAATGAAACATAATTATGTATGTTCAGTTATTTAATTTCTTGAGTAAACTAATTAAATATTTTTTAGTGTATAATTAATTTTTTTTATCACAAATTGTGGTTAGACTAGTTCAATGAAGAGTAATGACATTTATCTAAATTTATTTTTATATAATGTAGAAATATATTATAATAAAACGAATTATAAGAAGGAAAAATAGTTAATTATGACTGACTTATTGAAATTAACACTTTTCATAATTTTTTTTTTTTAAAAAAAGATTGAAATTAACTCCATCTTTTCATTTGATGAATAAAAAGGACGCCATCTTAGCAATTGATGCAGGAACGAATTTGGAAATACTCAAACCGTTTGAGGAAATTATGTAGAAACGAATGTAGAAATACAACAGAATTCCCATATGGAAAATCAACTAACCTCCTTCTCAAGTGCAAAATTTAATTACTCCAATAGTCACGGAAAGAGAATAAGCGAACAACAATTTAAATTCCTTTTTTTTTTCTGGTCTTTTCTATTAATATTATCCATTCTTATCATTATGTCTTTTCGATATTCTATTTGCATGTGTTCATATAATTCTTAACATGTTTACATTTTACCAATTCTTTCCCAAATACCAAACAATTAAAAAAAAGTTCACAATATAAAAACAATTTTTTTAATTATTTATCCCTATATATATATATATAGGCACACACATAAAAGAAATTGATATTTTATTTTATTTTTCATGTTTAAAATTTTAAATTATAAACAATAATTCTATGATCATCTTTCTTTTTCCTACATTTTATGAAATTTTTTAAATTTAACTTATTTTTTATTCTAGCATGACGACATGGAATTTTACGTTTTTACTTTTTCTAATGGTTAAGAATAAATTACCAATTGTGATATATTTTTATTTATAATAATATATTTGTATGATTAAATAACTTTATATTTTTATCTTTTTTTAATATATTCTTATCTTAAATTATGTAAACATGTTATCAATATATTTTCTTTTAATTTTTAAATTTATAATTATTTTTCTTATAATATTATAAATTAACTATTCTCTTAATAATAAATATTAATAAATAAGGAGGCATATAATTTATATTTATATTTTAAAATAAAGAAATAATAAATTTCAGAAGCAAATATTAACATATGTACATTAAATAATTATTAGTTACATTAACTAATTTAAAATTTTAAATTAATGTCTTATAATTTGGTTAATATCTAAATATTTATTATGACAGTTAATTTTTAATTTTTTTTATATTTTTCTAATTATAATTATAATCTATATTTTTTTGTTTTATATATTCAATATTAATAATATTTAAAACAAAATAACTAAAATTATATAATAATATAATAATTAAACATTTTATCAAAATTTATATTAAATTTGACAAAGGGTGAATTTACCAATGGTATAATAATATCATAAAGGATGTTGATAGATGGTACGAACCACCGCCAGCTACACTGTCATTACCCATTGTACATGTTTGGTAAATTTATTTTTTTATATGAATTTTAAATAGAATTTTATCAGATGTTAATTAAATTCTATATTTGATGATATTAAATTTATACCCATTTTATTCATTTTCAATAATCATATATTGAATTTAATACTATTAAATATGGTTTTATTTTGATACTATTACTATTAGGATCATGTTGACTACTCTAAATTAAATACACAATTATAGAAAATGAATGAAATAAATATAGAATTTGACATCATCAAAATAAATAATTTGATTAACATTTGATCAAATTTTATAAAAAACTAAATATAGTATATGATTACAAAAAGCAAATAAAATAAATACAAAATATGATACCATCGAATATAAAATTTAATTAATATCTAATCAAATTTTATTTAAAATTAAAAAATAATAACAACATGCAAAAAATGATGCTAGGTGCCACATAAATTTCATGCATGTCACCTATTGAGAATTTGTTGTTTTAGAATATTAAAATCTAGAATCCTTTGTCAATTTGGAGTCATTTGTGCATAAATCTTCATAAGAAGAAAAGATTAAAAGGTGATAGACAATTAACAACTAATGCTAAGTTGTTAATCCAAAATTATCTTTCATCAAAATTTTTTTAACATATAAATAGATGTAATTGGATTGTTTATTGAGTGTACTAAAATAAATGAAATACTCAACAAGTGAGTGAATAAGCCATGTATAAAAATTAATGAGTGAGATTATCCCAAAAAAAAAAAAAAATGAGATGTGAGTTTTGTGAAGAATAAGTGAGTGTGTGACAAAATTATAGAATTAGTCTCTTAAGTTTTCAGAAAATATGAGTTAGCTCTCTATCTCATAAAAGTTATTTTTCAAGTTCAATTTAGTTGTATTTTCTCATCATTCATTTTTTAAGGGTCCATTTCAATAGTTTGGTATCAGAGCAAGGTCCACTTAGAAATCAAAATGTTATAGTGCTACCAAAAATCTATTGAAAAAGTGTTTACTTGATCTGCTAAAGAATTGGCAGTCAGAGATCAACGTAATTAATCTATAATGAAGACTTCGTCCAAGCATAGGCCTAAAGTGTGAAAGTGTGTTTACGAATCAGGTATGTGACAATCAATTATGTCACAATGTCTTTCATATCAAATTGGTGATCTATATAGCTTAAAGAAGTTTAATGAGTAAAATTATCAAGATTGAATGATGTGTATGAAATTATATTACAGAGGACAAAATTTATAAGACGTCATTGACTAAAGAGATATCTCGCCATCGCAAAAAATAAATAGAAAATTATAAAGTGAAAAATAAAAGCTAACAAAACTTTATACATGATTCAAACTACGATAGATAAAAATTTACTCTCATAAGTTGAAGATGCAAAGACATCAAAACAAATGTGAGATGCACTTGTTGTCCTATTTTTAGAAAAGAATGTTGCTCACCCACAATTTCTATAAAGAAAGCTTATGAACATGTCATAAGGTACACAATTATGAACATGTTGTATGGTACACAATTATGAACATGTCATAAGGTACACAATTAATCTTTGAATACTTTCAGAAAATTAAAAATTTATGTCCTGAGATAGAGTAGTTAGATTCTACAACTCAGATTGGTAAGGATAGAATAAGGAGAATAATTTGTAATGGTTTGAGAACTCTATATATCGAGTTTATCACGACGATATAAGGCCGACTAGTACAACCTTCTCTAAATGAGTTAGAATATATTAGCCAACTAAGAAGCTCTCTTAAAACAAATGACAAAAGTATCACGGAAAGAAATAATGAGGAGACACTATCCAATAATAAAAAAGGAAATCAAGAAAATAGACGAAATAATAATGATAAAGCAAGAAAGGATGAGAAAAATAGGAGGCATAGGCAATAATGAAGCATTAAGTGCTTTAATTTTATTAGCATAAGAAGAAAAATGGTAAAATAAAACATGGCAAAATCAAGAAGACACCAAGACAATAAGGTCAGAGAAAAAAAATGAAATGTCATGTCATCATTCACAATAATTAATCATGATAATGCAGTTGAAGAGGAAGATAATAAGAATGCCATAGTCAAGATAGAAGAGGAGGCATTTGCAGTAATAAGTTTACATAAAGTCAACTGCGACAGAGGTTGAATTATAGACTCAGGCTAGTCAAATCATATGATTGGTGATAAAGAGAAGCTACAAAATATACTTGAATATAAAGGAAGAAGATTTATGATTACAACTAATAACTTAAACTGTTTATTACTCATATCGACAATTCAGTAATTGTGCCACGATTTAGCTCTAATCAAGTACAGTTATAAAATGTCTTCCATGTACCAAGAATGAAGAAAAACTTATTATCAGTATCTCAACTAATGAGTTTAGGTGACTATGTATTGTTTAGTCTTAAAAATATAGTATATCAAAATTTGAAGTATTTAAGATCATCCCATCACAAAAGGCAAATAAGTATAAACCCATTTATGTCACATTGACAAAAGAGGCATATATAGAGAAGACATGAAAGAATGAGACTGCTAACTTGTGGCATGCAAGACTAGGACATTTTAGCTACCATAAGTTAAAGATGATGATGCAACATTTAATGCTCAAAGTCCTACCACTGATAGAGATCTGTGGAGACACAATTTGTGCAAGTGCTAGTATGGTAAGACACATCAGCTACCTTACGAGGAGTCCAAGTATAAGGCAAAAGAACCTTTGGAGTTGGTTCACTTAGATGTGTTTAAAAGACTTAAGCAACCATTAATAAGTGGGTATTAGTATATGGTGATATTGATTGATGATTGTTCTTGGCATGTCTGGGTCAATTTTATGAAGGAAAAGTCTGAGACTTCAGGGATGTTAAAGAAGTTTAGAGAGAAAGTTAAAAGTGAAATAGATAGAAAGATTTAAATGTCTATACACTAATAATAGAAGAGAGTATATCACAAATGAGTTTAGTGTTTATTTGAATTAGATGACAATTGACATACTTAGGGACATCATAGCAGAATGGCATCATAGAAAGAAGGAGTTGACATCTTATAGAGACATGTTTATGCCTATTACACATAAATATTTCTAGTCGCTTATGTATGAAAACTACAAAAAATGTCATTAATAGGCTATCATAAGCACTACTTAGGTCATTTCACCCTTCTAAAATTATGGAACATCAAGCCAATAGTTAGTCACTTCAAAGTCTTTAGGTGTGTATGCTATGTGTTTGTCCTCGATTGTTAGCGCATAAATTTTGATAAGACGACACGATGATGCATTTTTATAAGATATGATCCTAAGAAGAAATGATGAAAATATTATGATCCTATAATAGGTCAATGCTACATTTCATGTAATATTATACTCAATAAGGCATCATCTTGATGATCATCATAGGAGGTAGTGTTCCTAGATTCACAAGAATTAGAGATGAAGCTATAAGATAGGTTAAAGAAACAAGATTATGAAGAAAGTTACATCTATGATCAGCAGCTAAAGAGTAAAAAAAAAAAAAAAAAAGAAGAATAGGAAAAAGAAGAAGAAGAAGAAGAAGAAGAAACTTAGAATGATATTTATGAAAGGCAATGCTTAATGGAGAAAGGAATCAGTGGCAACAGAGGGTGGTGCATTGAAGAATAAAAAAGCTTAGTTGCAACTGATCAATTGATTAAAAAGTTGTTATCAATTTGTTATTTATGTAACAAATTTATAATAGTTAGTTATAATTGTTGATTCTAGAAACTTTACTTCTCTATTGTATATAAGCTATACAAGTACACATTAATAGTAGTTTTTCATTCTTCCTTCAATCAATAAAGTTCATTCTCTTTTCTTTGCTTTCTTCATATTCTATTACATGGTAATAGAGCTTTAGTCAAGATCTAGACTCTATTTTCATCATTATTTGCTTCATTTCTTACTTGCAAAAGCTTTGTTCATTCTTTAAAGGTTAAAGATTCAAATAACAATTTCATTGTTGTGTCTGGTTTTGCTTAAATAAAACCTTTTGAGGATTCTTCTTCACCATGTTTCTTCATCGCGCAAACAATCATAGTTTGGTGATTATGACTCTTAAACTCATCTTTATGAACTACATTTCATGGAGAAGATCTTTCTTACTTACAATTTCTATTCAAAACAAATAAGGCTTTTTTAATGGCTCCATCCCTTAAACCAGCTGCTAAAAGTCCTTTGTATCTTCCATGAATATGCTGTAACAACCTTCTCGTGGCTTGGATTATAAGATCAATTTCATTTTCAACTACTTCAACCATTTTCTACATAGAATAAGCTTCTAAGATTTGGGAGAAGCTCAATCAGAGATTTTCTTAGTCCGATGAATCAAGGATTTGTCATTTGCAACAACTTATTAGCAATATTTCTTAGGGTACGAAATCAATTGATGCATATTTCACTAAACTTAATGGGATCTGAGAGGAGCTATGCAATTTCAGGCCACTTCCTCATTGCGTATGTGGTAATTACAGTAATGAATGTTTCCAAAAGGTTGTAGATCTTTAGCAGAAGGATGATGTGTTTAGATTCCTTAATGGCTTAAATGAGTGCTATCAAGCATTAAGGTCACGGATCATAATCATGAAACTTTTTCCCTCTTTTGATCAGGAGTATAATGTGGTGTTTCATGGGCAAAATTAAAAATCCTTACTTAATCAATTTTAGTCTTTCAATGAATCTATTGCCATGGTTGTAAATAAGTTTAAGGATAAACTATTTTGTACCTATTGTGGTAAATATTAGCACTTGAGAGAACAATGCTACAAGCTTATAGGATTTCCTCTTGGATTCAAATTCAATAAACACAAAAAAAGTGTCACTTCTTCAAGCCAAAACAACACTCGTTCAAATGCTCAGGTATTAGTTCCCCCTCATGAAGCCTCTGTTATTGTCTTTGTGTTAGATTCTACAGTCGTGGCGCCTCAGCTCAATATAACTTAAGACCAAATGCAAAAACTTTTATGTTTGTTGAATGATCAACTAAAGTATGATCATGTTGAGTCATTTACACCAAATCTCAATAACGTCACAGGTAAACACTCTTCCATCTTTTTTGCTTCAAAGGCTAAAATTTTCTATGAATTGTATTCCCATTTAGCATCTTGGATTATTGATATAGGTGCTACTGATCATATAACTTGTTCATTAAATCAGTTTAGTTCTTATGTTGTTGTTCATAGATGTTTTGTCAATCTTCCAAATGGTATGAAGGTTAAAGTTTCACATATTGCTATAGTTACACTTACTTCTCACATTATGTTAACCAATGTCTTGTGTATTCCAACATTTCAATCTTATTTCTGTTAGCAAACTCACTTTTACCAAAGAACTTTGTCTCATTTTTCTCCATGAATATTGCTTTATCTAGGTCCTATCATCATCGAAGACAATTAGACTAGCTAAAGCTCATCAAGGTCTCTATTTTCTACAGCCCAATTGTTCTCTTAAGAATTCAAGTTGTTCCAAAGTCAATAATTTTGTGAATATTGTGTCTATTGACACATGGCATCACAGGCTTGGTCATACAAACTTAGCAAAGTTTCATGCCCTTAGCCATTTGCTTTCTTCTTCAGAGTTTGTTAATAATTTTGTTCCTTGTTTTACTTGTCCTCAAGCTAAAATGAAAAGAATTCATTTTCCCACTTCAATAGAATTTGTTATAGACACTTTTGATGTTATACATATGGAAATGTGGGGTCCATACTCTTAACATGATCTTAATAAAAATCATTATTTTCTCACTGTTGTTGATGAATTTTGTAAATGTTCTTAGATATTCTTAATGAAACATAAGTTAGAAACACATCATTGGATTTAATATTTTTTTCTTTAATTTAAACTTAGCTTAACAAAACTATTAAAATCATTTGAACTATCAAGGTACAAAGTTTATTTTTCCTTCTTTAATCAATCTTATGGCATTCTTCACCAAACTTGTTGTGCTTATTCTCCTCAACAAAATGATACGGTAGAACCAAAACATCAACATATGTTAAATGTGGCTAAAGCTTTGCATTTTCATGCTCATTTACCACTTTGAATTTGAGAGGATACCATACTCACATTTACTTATCTTATTAACATAACGTCATTTGTTATTCTTTCACACAAGACACCCTTTGAGTTGTTATACCATAAATCTCCCAACTATGATCATTTAAGGGCTTTTGGTTGTCTTTGTTATGGCATTAACCTCACAGCATACAGAACCACATTTGGTCCTAGAGCAAGACAATGTGTTTTTATTGGTTATCATTCAGGGATTAAAGGTTACAAGTTTTATGATTTACGATCTCATACTACTTTCATCTCTAGGGATGTAAAGTTTTATGAGCACATTTTTCATTTTCATACCTTAGTGCCTTTATCTTTACCTTCTAATGATCTTATTCTTCCTACTTTACCTTCTTTTGATCCATAATTTACTTATCCCTTACACACTTTAACTCCCATATCTTTTCCTATGTCTAAATCTCCTTTTCATGTTCCTTATTAGTCGTGTCCTCCTTCTTTACTTGTTCATTCATCTTCTTCTTTACCTTCTCTCTCATCTCTCATTCCTTTCGCGTCTATTTCATCTCTTAAGAGAAGTTCTAGAACTAGAAAACCTCTCATATATCTTTAAGATTTTCACATATCACTACCATATCAGTCTTCAATCTTTTATATCACATATCCTTTATTTCATGTCTAGTCATATTATAGGTTGTCTCCATCTTATCACAATTTCATTTGTTCCATTTCTTCTTTTACTAATCCTCAAACATATGAAGAACCATACATGATCCTTAATGAGTTACAATAACTAATGTTGTACTTGAAGCTTTGATTCAGAATGGTATATGGATTGTTATTTCTTTACCTACTGACAAAGTTCCTATTGGTTGTAAATGGGTTTTCAAAACCAAATATCACTCTGATGGTACCTTAGACAAACACAAAGCAAAACTAGCAGCTAAAGGATTCACCAAAAAGTATGGATTTGATTATGAAGAAAATTTCAGTCCAATGGTGAAACACATAATAGTCAAGTTATTTTTAGCTTTAGCTGCAAGTCAAAATTGGTATCTAGCTCAACTAGATATCAATAATGCATTCTTAAATCATGATATGGATGAGGAGGTGTACATGGATTTACCTTTGGGCTACTAGCTTCAAGGGACATGTCTAATGAAGCTAATAGAGTTGGTAGTAAGCTGGTGTGTAAATTGTAGAAGTCCTTATATGGTTCAAAGTAGGCCTCAAGGTAGTGGAACCTTAAATTTACTTAATACCTGCTGCAAAGTATGTTTGTTTAGTCAAAGGCATATCACTCACTGTTCGCTAGAAGTAATGGGAAAGGTTTTATGGCTCTATTAGTTTATGTTGATGACATAGCAATAATAAAGAATTATTAAATGAGGTGAAGATTTTATTGAGTAATAGCTTCAAGCTTAAAGATTTGTGATGGCTCAAGTTTTTTCTTAAGATAGAAATAACAAGATCCAACAAAGGAATTTTTGTTTGTCAAAGGAACTTTACTCTTGAATTGTTGGAAGAGTATGGAATGTTAGTAGCTAAATCAACAAGGATACTAATTCAAGTTAATCATTAGTTGGTTCATGAAGAAATGGTGATTAAAGAGCCTTATAAGTACATAAAGTTGATTATGAAGTTAATGTATCTGACACTTACAAGGCAACCATATCATATGTTGTCCATGTTCCTACAAGATTCATGGATAAGGCTTCTAAAAACCATTACTTAGCAACATTAATGGTGTTGAGGTACTTGAAAGGAGCTTTAGGTCAAAAAGTTTTCTTTCTTGCTAAAAATGAGTTGAGATTAAGAGCCTTCACAGATGGTGATTGGGAAGCTTGTAGGGAAACCATGAGATCAATCACAGGCTATTATGTGTTTTTGGGAAGCTCCTTAATTAGCTAGAAATCTAAGCAGTAGAGTATTATTGCTCAGAGTTCAGCTGATAGGGCAATGGCCTCCACAACTAGTGAGGTGGGATGAAGTTTTTATTGAAAGATTTCAAAGTGCCATTTAAAGAACCAACTTACATGTTTTGTGATAATATTTTAGCAATTTATATTGCAAAACATCAAATTTATCATGAAAAAACTAAAAGAGTTAGATTGTCACTACATCAGAGAAAAGATTCAGTCTAAGGAAATTGAAGCTAGTCATATAAGGAATAGTGAACAAAGTGTAGATGTGTTCACCAAAGCTTAAATAGAGAAAGAAATTAGTGGCAGCATAGTGAGGTGCATTGAAGAACAAAAGAGCTTAGCTGCAGCTGATCAATTGATTAAGAAGTTGTTATCTATCTGTTATTTATGTAACGAATTTGTAATAGTTAATTAGAATAGCTAATTTGTGAAGTTTTACTTTTTTATTATATATAAGCTAAATGAGTGCATGTCAACAATAGTTATTCATTTTTCCTTTAATCAATAAAGTTCATTCTCTTTTCTTCACTTTCTTCACATTCTGTTACAATATCACTCAATCTAGTTCTTATAAAGCTAAAGCAAAACCTTACGAAATGAATACCATATCTTGTAAATAGATTTATATGGTTAAGACTTGGCCAGATGTATTAATAAAAAGATATAAGGCACAACTAGTAGCTCATTGATTCTCATAGCAAAATAGATTGGACTATGATGAGACATTTGGTCCTGTAGCGAATATAACTATAATATGTGTCTTTTTAGAAACCAATAAATCCTAAAAGTTATGGTAAATGGATACAAAGAATAATTTTTTACATAAAAAGCTAGATCGAGACATATACATGGAGCAACCACAAGTTTTTAAAGATCGAAATCATCTAGAATATGTTTGTAAGTTGAGAAAAGTTCTTTATGATTTAAAGTAGGCTCCTCGAGCATGATATGGAAAGATAGCAGAGTTTTTAATGCATAATGGTTATACATTAACAACAATAGAACTCAAGTTTGTTCATGAAGAAATAAGAAGGCAAACTAGCAATCATGTTTGTATACATTGATGATACCATAATCATAAGAGATGACAAAGTAGAAAATAGTCAGATTAAAGGGAACTTGGCAGTACTATTTCATATGAAAGAGCTAGGAGAGTTAAAGCATTTTCTAGATTAGAAGCAAAGCAAATGAAAGAATGATTGTGCATATGTTAACACAAATGCACAAAAGATCTTTTGTCAAAGTTTATAATGCTCGAGTGTAAGTAAATACATCGATGCATGTTAGTATGAAATTATGTGTAGAAGAAGGCAAATATCTAAAGGATCTAATCATATATCAATAATTGATAGGTAGTCTAATCCATCTAATTATCACTAGATCAAATTTGCATTTGTAATTAGAATAGCTAACAAATTTATGTAAAAGCCTCGAAAGCCTTACCTAGATATAGTTCAATGGATATTGCATTATATCAAAAGCATAATTTACTTTAGCCTAGTGTATAAAAAAAGGTGAAGAATTTAAGATTAATGGTAATTATGATGCCAATCGATAGAGGTCATTTATCGATCAACTACAAGTACATGTTTAAGTTTAGATTAGGAGTAATTTCCTAGTGCAACAAAAGATAATCAACAATGTCACTTTCTACTACGCAGGCGGAATATAGAACAATAATAATGGCAAGTCAAGAAAGTACATGGCTATTATAGTTGTTAGTTATTTACATCAGCCAGTTGATTATTCGGTACTTTTCTATTGTGATAATTAGTCAGCTATTCAATTGGCAGAGAATCTAGTATTTCATGCAAGTACAAAATATATGGAGATTTACCATCACAATGCAATAGAGAAGGCACTTGAAGGAGAAATCAAGATGCAAGAAATCAAAACTAAAGATCAAATTTCATATATTTTCACAAAGGGATTAAGTCCAACAAAATTTATGGAGTTTTGACTTCAACTCGAGATGATATTTCAATTAAACAAAGTCAATGTTGAGTGTTGAGAGTACAACAATGACTTTGTTGTTTTAGAACACTAAAATCTAGAATCTTGTACCAACCTGGAGCTAATGTTGTGTGAATTTTCACAAGAAGAAAGAACTAAAAGGTGATGGACAATTAACAATTAATGTCAAGTTGTTGATCTAGAATTATCTCTCATCAATTTTCTTAACATATAAATAGGTGTATTTAGATCATTTCTTGAGTGTACTGAAATAATAAAGTATTCAACAAGTGAGTGAGCCGTGAACAAAAATCAATGAATGAGAGTACCTAAAATAAAAAAATAAGGTGTGATATGTTGTGAAGAATGAGTAAATGTGTGATAAAATTATAGAATTAATTCTTTAAATTTTCATAAAATGTGAGCTAATTATCTATTTTATAAAAGTTATTTTTCAAATTTTATAAAGTTGTGTTTTCTCATTATTCATTTTTTTTAAGGGTACATCTCAACAGCGCCTTCTATACATTTCCTATTATAAAAGAAAAAAGAGAAGATGGGGCACGACCTTCCGTGCTGGCATATTCCATATATGGTAATTGGTATAGAATTGGAACGAGTAATACGATATGGTATTACACTCCACGTATCATCCACGTCACAAACATCCCATCGATCACTCTCCATTTTTCTAACCAAATTCAAGATTATCACTTCTGCTTCACTTTCCAATTCTAATCACTACCACGTTACAAGATCTTGCATGCATTACACCCACATTATGTTTGGACTCAATTCTTTAATGGGTTCTTGTTCTTGATGTTGTTAAATGTTCTCTTCTTTTCTTTTTTTGATTAGGGGTTGATCAGGAAAAGGGTCACAACAACTCTCTCTATATATCGTTGTGACATGTATTCTGCGTAGCATATTCCTGTTGGCAGGATGAGAGAAGCTGTTCTTGTACTCTTGCTGCTGCTGTGGGGAATATGTTACAAGGATGGGACAATGCAACCATATTATCCTCATGCGAATAAATATGTGCTTTCTCTTGCAAACCAATTTTATTTGTTCTCTTGATACAAGATTCAGTTTTTAGAATACTGTTAATGAACAGAATCTGGCTCGATTTTAGCCATTTTCATTCAACTTATCCATGGTTACTAAATTTCAATTGGTATCAGTAATGTGATGCAATCAGTTTTGGTTCCTTAGTCATTACATGAAGAATGAGTGCATTTTTATAATATTGATTGAGACAAAATTAAAGCTAGGGAATGTTATTTTGTTACAAATTGAATTTTTAATGACTAAACTGAAAAACAGTACCTTTCATTTTAGGGTCTCTTCTTTATATCAAGGAGTTAAATCTGAAGACTCATCCAACCATGGAAGGGCTAATTGCAGCCATTGCACTTATTGGAGCTACAATTAGTACAACATTCACTGGACCTGCATCAGATATGCACGGAAGGCGTCCGATGTTGATCATTGCTGCAGTAATGTATTTCCTTAGTGGTCTAGCGATGCTATGATCTCCCAATGTTTATGTTATTCTTTTTGGAAGGGTATTGAATGGTTTTGCGATTGGACTTGCTGTTACTCTTGTTCCAATCTACATATCAGCAACTGCCCCCTCAGAAATTAGAGGACAACTAAATACATTCCCACAGATCATGGGTTCTGGTGGAATGTTTCTATCATATTGCATGGTATTTGGAATGTCATTGATGGACTCACCAAAGTGGAGGCTGATGCTTGCGATTCTTTCAGTTCCCTCTATCGGCTATCTTGCCGTGACAATTTTTTACTTGCCTGAATCTCTGCGGTGGCTTGTGGGTAAGGGAAGGATGAGTGAGGTAAACAGATTTTGCAGAGACTTCGCGGCAGCGAAGATGCTTCAGGTTTGTTCATATTTGTAATTGTTCTCAGTAGGTGGTTGAAGATGTTACGCTAATGATAACATTTGTTGATCTTTGATCTGTAGGTGCGTTGGCATTGCTAGTTGAAGGACTTGGCATTGGACGACAAGGATCTATCGAAGAGTACATTATTGGGCCGGCCAGTGATAGTGAGGCCAGGGAGAAAGGTCAAGTGAAATTGTATGGAGCTGACGAAGGTCAGTCATGGGTTGCAAAACCTTTAACTGGACACAGTACTCTTGGCATGTTGTCTCATCATGGAAGCGTGACCAACCAAAGTGTCCCTTTTATGGATCCTCTTGTCACTTTCTTTGGAAGTGTTCATGAGAACCTTCCTGCAATGGGAAGCATGCGCAGTATGCTCCTTTCAAGCACGGGAAGCATGTTAAATATGATAGGAAATCAAGGTAAAATTGATCAGTGGGGTGAAGAGAACCAAAGGGGTGATGAGGATTCTGATTCTGATGACAATTTGCAAAGCCCCTTTTGGTCACGCCAAGTGTCTAGTGCAGAAAAGGATGCTGCTCGTCCTGCCAATAGCAGCGTGTTAAGCATTAGGCGCAATAGCAGCCTCTTCGGTGCTGTTGGTGAGGAAGGTGCTATGGATATTGGTGGTGGTTGGCAACTTGCATATAAGTATACTGAGAAGGCAATAAAGATGGTAGAAAGGAAGGAGGACTTCAAAGGATGTATTTGAAACAGGAAGGCACGGTTGGTTCTCGGCGAGGGTCATTCCTTTCAGTTGCTGCTTCTGATATTCCTAAAGATGGAGAGAATGTACAAGCTTTCTGCTCTAGTCAGCCAAACTGTTATTCGCTCTAGGCAAGTACTCAGTCAGCTTCCAAATGCACCAGCAGAAATTAAACCATCAGAAACAACTGACAAAGGGCCAAGCTGTGTCGATCTCTTTGAACCTGGAGTTAAACGTGCATTGATTGTTGGAGTAGGCCTTCAATTACTTCAGGAGGTAGGCTTTGATGCATTGATCTTTTTCATATTCTAAAAACTTGCACTATTAAAACATTTTACCCCATTGTAATGACACTGACGTGCAATTTTCTTGCTGCTGTAGATCTCTGGCATAAATGGGGTGCTGTATTACACCCCTCAGATTCTTGGGCAAGTAGGTGTTGCAGTTCTTTTATCAAATATGGGCTTGAGATCAGACTCGGCAACTCTCTTCATAAGTGTGCTCACAGCACTCTCAATGCTTCCTTGCATACTGGTTGCAATGAGATTTATGGATGTAGATGGCAGAAGGTTGGTTGCTTCACTTTTATTTATTTATTCATTTGAAATGGATGTTTTTGGTTTTTGTCATATGACAAGCTCTCTATGTTTGAAATAACAGGCTGTAAATTTTGATATTTGCCTGTTGCAGGGCAATAATGTCGTACACAATCCCTGTCTTGGTCGTATCACTCATTGCGTTAGTCCTTAGCAACACTGTCAATGTTGGATCGAATTTGCATGCAATAATCTCTACTGGAAGTGTTATAACCTACATTTGCTTCTTTGTCATGGGGTTTGGAGCGATTCCAAACATCATTTGCGCAGAGATATTCCCCACCAGCGTCCGTGGACTTTGTATAACGATGTGTTCTCTCACGTGTTGGATTGGAGATATCACCATCACTTGCTTGCTTCCTGTCATGGTCAACACCTTTGGCCTTTCTGGTGTTTTTACTTTAATATGGTGCATCATATCATGGATTTTTGTGTACTTGAAGGTTCCTGAGACAAAAGGCATGCCCCTGGAAGTCATTTCTGAGTTCTTTGCTGTGGGTGCCACTGCAATTGCGAAAAATGACTGATTTCATCTGCTCAATCTTTATTTGGATTATTAGAAGGGTGTTTGGAAATTGAAAGCGTGACAACAGAAGTAACTGCACCAGCAAAAACAGCGAATAGAAAGAATGAAAAGCAGGAATATTGTGGATGGATGTGATTAATTTGGCACAAAGGAAAGACTTGTAATGTTTTTCTTTCATTCACATCTTCAATTGTTTGGAACTTTTTTACATGTTGGTTCAACATTAGCTGCACATTTTATGGAAGCTTTAGTAGGAGATATTTTTATTGCAGGCTGCATCAGAACATATCTTAGATAGAAAGAGTGAATCAATCTCTTACAACTGCAATTGCAGCAAGTAAAAGATTTAGCTTTAATACTTTTTAAGCTTTTGTGAAATGGGAGAAAATAAATATTCTTTAGGGGGAAAAAACAAAAAGGGATTTTCCAAATTACTAACTTTTACAACTGAGGCAGTCCAGATAGGCCTCATTTGTAAGATATAGCATCAAAAGTGCAGGTGAAAATCTACCTAAAAAAAAAAAAAAAAGACAGAAAATTGGAGTAGGATTATGAATCTGTCTATTAGCAAGAAAAAAAAAGAAAGAGTTCAACGTGTGACCAAAATTCCGAGTTTGTCTATTATGAATAGGAGCAACATTTAAAAATGCATATTTAAGTTCCCCGAATTTCTTTAGATTAAATTGTAATTAAATTTGAAATGGTTAAAATAATTTAAGTTAACTAAGAGAGAAGTAAAAAAATTATAGTTTGTTAATCCATTTTTCTTTCATCCATTAAAAATAAAAAAGAATTCTTATAAACTAATAGTGAATTCGTGCATTTCACAATATAATCATAACAATAAATATTAAATTAATTACTATCTATTTTTATCAAAAAATTAATTAATTTACTAAATAATAAAAATACATATACCAATAATAATTAAAATTATTATTATTTATAATATATTATTATTTTATAAAAATTATTATTGAACTAAATTTTTTCAAGTAAATAAATAGTAAAAATAAAAAATTATAATTATATTAGTACTAATATAATTATTACTATTGAAAATAAAAAAAATGTAGTTTCACATTATTGGCTATTTTTTCTTTTTAATTCTTTTCATTTTTTATTGTATAGAAAATTAAATGTTTGTTCTTATTAAAATCCAAGAAAGAATAATATGAAGAACTTTCTATATTCGTAAATTTTTAAAAATTATTTTTATATGAAAAATTTTCTATATTAATTTTTTAATTTATGTTTATGTGAAAAGCTTGTTATATTATTAAATTTTATATATTATTTTCTTGATTAATTAAGTAAATTAAATATTTAACTATTAACTTATTTATTACATAATAAAATAAAAACATATTATATCATTATTTGTCAAAATTATTATATTATGAATACAATTAATTAATAAACAACAAACATTTATCTAAAATTAAATTGGATGCTAGAATTAGTTACATATATTAAATCTGTAATGATCTCTATTTTCTTATGGATTATGTACTAACATATCAAATTATGTTATATATTAAATTAATGACAATTATTTTTGAATTTTTTAATAACGATCACTTATTGTTAACGCCTATTAACAAAGTGTGTTATGATTGATTTATCCATAATTGTACATAATGAATCATAAAAAAAATTTCACATTTAAATTATGTTTAATATATTGTAATAAGATGCAGATATGGCAAACGGATTGGATTGGACAGGTTTAATTTGATTTTGAGTTGAATTATTTTTATTTTGAATTGATTTTAATTTTTTTAAAGAGTTTGAATTAGGTCATTTTAAGTTAATGTATAAAAAAAATTCATTTTCAAGTTTTAAATTGAATCGTTCATAATTTTAACTATTTTAAAATAAAAAATATTATTTTAATTTAAATATATTTAAATATTTTGATAATTTAAATCACGTCATTCAAATTAGATCAATTTTCGTAAGTCAGTTTGAATTCGAATCACTTCTTTAATTGAAATTTAGATCGAGTTTAAAACTATTATCTCTAATAAGATATAAAAAGATTATAACCAAATAATTCAACCAAAATATTATTGTTTTATTTTATTTTATTTTTTAGTTTAACACCAACTGGATTTCAAACTTGATACTACCCCTGTTTCAAAAAATTATCACTTACCATTTTTCAAATTACTTAAGCAGATATATCTAAAATTTCATTTTATAATATATTTTTCTATTTATACTCTTAATTATATTTAATGAGAAATTAAATATATTTTACTAGTTTAATAATTAATAAAAGTAAATTAAAAATTTTGATTATAATTAATAAAAGCGAACATATATTGTTGAATATATCTAAAAAAGAATAATGAATAATTTTTTTTAGACAAAGTGAATATTTAACATATTTTCAATGCCACTCAAATATAAGTGACAATTTGACTTTTATAATATGATTGAATATAAAGATATTATATAAGAGTTTGTTTAAATGAAAATAAAAGTTAATGAGAGTGAAAGAAATATATAGAATAAAATATAAATAAAAATTAATTAATTACAATTAAAATTTGAAAGTTTTCTTAAAATAAATATTACTAGATATAAACTAATTAAAATATTTTTATTCTATTCAATAACTCTCGATTTAAAATTTAAAAAAAATAAGCATTAAGATATTAATGAATGCAAATATTTAAGATAGATTAACTCTTATTTATAATATAAAAAATTCACAATGTCCATTTATGTTTTGTCTTTTAACCTTTCTATATTAAAAAAAATCTAACTCTAAACCTTAATTATTTTTTTAGAAATCCAGTAGTTTAGATATAACAAAAAATGCAAATTGCACAGAAAATTGGTGATGTGGCAAAATACTATTGGAAGTCGATGATGTCAGAGCTGCGTCCGAACATTTCTCGTTCACTCTCCTCGTCCTCTAGGGTTTAGAAAATTTTAGAGATCGATAACTGATTCCAACTGCTAAATTTTAAAAAATTATCAGAAACAAATTCTTGAAAAAAATTGAGCACAGAAATGGAAGCATTGGATCGGACCGCTCACGAGAACCGACCCGGCATCTTCTTCATCGGATCCTCCAACGTCGGCAAACGCACTCTCCTCTCCCGTACTTCTCTCTCTCTATTTGTCTCTTACTTTTATCTCTTTCTAATTACAAGCTTTAAGTAATACACTTGCAGTTATTATAATCATTAGTGGTTCCAGTACTAATGTTGGATGCAATGGCAATTCACTCTTAGCTGAGGGAGTCAGTTGTGTGATATAATTGCTAAATTGAGTTGACCATATGGAAGAAAGGCTCTAAGTTTAACAGTTATTTGTTGTGGTTGTAGGATTATTATTATTATCAGGGGATTTTGATGATGCTTCTGATTCATCATCTCAACTGCTTACTTTTGGGTGCGTCGACTAGATCATATACATCCCATCGGATTTTTATTGCTGTAATTATCATAATTCATAAGCAAGCATGTTCTTTTTTCTTATATTAACAGGTGGACAATTAATACTAAGTATTACACTGCTGCTGTTTCAGTGTGGATGGCTCATCTTCACGATGAATTTTCCATCAGGACTCTCCCAATTTATAATCCCCTCGCTGCTTTAGTGATGGTTTTTCATATGAGTGACGTTAGACTCTTCTCGCCAATACTTTTATGTTCTTTAATAATGGCAAATACGGTATTATTTGTGTTATAATGTCAGGTATTGATGCAACGTGTTCTTGTAATGGATTATTTGCAGTTATCATCTCTTGTTGCACTACAGGAATGGGTGTCTCGCACTGATGTTCATAAGTTTGAAATTTTGTTATGCATTGCAAACAAAGCAGATCTCGTTCCTGATCATCCTGTTCATTCTGAATGCAGAAGACGCCTGTTGAAACTTGAAGAGTCTTCTTCCATTGATCCTTATGCAAAGCTTTATGAGTTTGGGATTTCTGAAACTGAAGGAAGTAGTCTATTGGGTGGTGAAGATCCAGCAGCGGAGATCAAGAGGTCGTGTCTTGAATGGTGCACTGAGCACAACATTGAGTACATTGAAGCCTGTGCCTCCAATGTTGATTTTGACAAATGTAAGACCTATTTTTTGCCTTCGCCTGCAATTAACTGGCATGCAATTTGGCAACTCGACTAGTATATGCAAATTTACTTAATGTGAATGAATTACATTGTCATTGTACCTGCTTTTTTATATATCTATCTTTAGGGTGAAAAATCCAGCAGGCAGAAACTATTAACTAGCATATAAAATAATAATATAATTTCCTTTTTTTTTCCGCTGCATTTTTTACTAATAGATGAAAGATTGACATGCAAAAGTAAATTACGTTATTATAATTCTTACCTTTCTAAATATCTATGGTTCCGATGAGAAATATTTTGCCAGGTTGTTTATACTTTGAGGCCAGTAAACATTTACAATTTGTACGTGGCACAAGAGGATATTAGTGGGACATTATGCAGTGATGAAACTAGGTGATGGACTGAGATTTGAGATTAAGAATTAATAAGATCAGAAATCATCTGTATAACATAAAGTGAAAAACCAGACATGACAAGACCTTAATTCAGCTCATCCAAGGACTGTATTCCAGTTTGAATGACAAAGAATCAACCAGTAAAAAAAAAGAAAAAGGTATTACATTAGTATCTTTTTCGGTATCAGGAAGATAACAAAGATATTCTTTACAAGTTTATCAACTAATGGTGATTTACAAGGAGTTGAACGTCTCTTGGGTGCTCTTTCTGCTCATATGTGGCCTGGAATGATCCTAAAATCTCACAATAGCATAGCTCAACCAGTATTACCTAATGCAGAAGGTTTTATTCTACATCTTTTAGATTATCTTCTTATTAGCTAACTGGGATGCTGAATGTTTTCACATGCCTGATACAGACTTATCGGAAGAAGAATCTGACTATGAATTAGAGTATGAAGTGCTGTCTGCTGGTTCAGCTGAACCATGAGATGACACATATGGAGGATGTGCTTCTGCAAATGATACTAGTACTGTATCTGATAAAAAGGCATCAATTGATCGGAATAATCATATTACAAATTATAATCATGATAATTGGGTAAAGTTTGACAATGACGGGTCACTGCCCTCAACATGTATAGTAGATGATCGGGAAGTGGTGCCCCACATAGATGATTCCAACAAAGACACAGAAACAAATGAGGTTGCACCTTTTGATTTTGGGGATTTGGAGAAATTAATGTCTGAGATTGGAAACATGCGTGACAACTTGAGGTTGATGCCCGATTCTCGAAGGAGAGAAATGGCTGCAGAACTGGCAATGAAAATGGCTTCTATGTTTAGTGGTGGGACTGATGATGAAGGGGAGTTTGATTGATCAAATGGATATCAGCATCTGGAGCGAGTAGTTTAACCTTTGCAGTTCTTGATACTATTCTCAACAACTTTTTTGGGTTAATGGTTAGTTAAATTTATACGGGCTAAAAGAAATGAGTTCGTTGAAATGATATGTTATTTTTGCTTGCTTCATCAGTTTTAGTGAAAGCGTTTATGGTTTAGATACTGACAAATATGAATGTGTAAGCAAAATGAATGTGTATTGGATTAGAGAAAATGTTATGTGTCGCTTATACCTGTTTTAGCATATGAGACAAACTTCTCTCTCTGTTGTATCATTGGGGTCATATTCTGTTGATGACTAACCTTTTCATATTTAAGTTGGTGTAGTTTTTGAAGAAGAAAAGAGATTCACGTTTTGTTATCATGTAAATCAAGTAATTGACACCGCACTGCATTTGCTGCAGCTTAGTGTATGAGATACTGAAATACCTTTTTTTTTGGGCGGGGTTCGGTTAATGTCCCAACTTGATGGTGTTCTGTGCTGAACTAAGGTTTCTTTCAGATTTAACCTTTTTTGACCTTATGAAATACCGCACAACTAATTCATTTTCTGGTGTAATATATTGTCATTTGGATATGATGCCTGGAGTAGGTAGGATGGATTATGTTAGAGATAAAAAAAAAAGTACTGCAGGCAGGTACTATAGTTTGCCTGCTGCTTTTTTGGTAATGAAATGAGAGAGCCTGACATAAAACTACCAAGTTGGATTTTAGAAAAGGTAGGGAAGGTCGGCAAAATAGCACTAAATCTGAGTCTGCTAAGGATAACAAGGCATGCGCTACACATTGAAGGGAACTGGTACAGACTTCAGAAATCTGAATAAATGCTTTGTATATTCACCAAGCAGATATGTCATTATAGTGCCCTTCTAATCATGCTTAGTTGGAAGTAGGAACAAAAAGGACAAATATCAAGTGAGATAAAAGAAAGATATTTTCCAAGATATTGTTTTTCAGGAAGGCGAACCTCGGATTTGTGGTGGACCCTGACGCGAACTTTCAGCAGCAAAAAGGGTAAAATAAAACACTTGCGATAAAGCTTTCCGTAGTATAAAGGGCTATCATCAGGGTTCTTTGCGCCCATTTGTTATAGAATATCATCCCTTGGATTCATTAGATTGGATAAATGTGAAGGAAAGCGGCGAAGCATCTGACTTTTCTTAGGTTTTCTGATTTTTCTCTTTTCCTTTTTGTATATTAGTATTTGTACTATCCCGTTGCGTATGTATCTAGTGCTTTCTTGCCCACTTGTTCCCATTTCACATTCAATGGTTGATGTTAAATCTTTTTGAGCAATTGTCACCTTTTTGTAGAGCTTATTTAGCCTCAAGGTCACTGAATATGAATAAGAAGTTAACAATTGAGTGAGTTTTGTTGGGTTTAGGGTGAAAGGGAAAGGGAATATGAACATGAATAGCGAATGATAAGTTTGGATCAATGTTTGTGAAGTGTCGAAGCAAAAGTGCAAAGTGGGGAATCGATTTCTCCTCGGTTGATTGAGGAATATAGAAGTGTAATGTAGACTGAATAACTTTACAAGAAGGAATCGTTTGAAGAAGCATCATGCAAGTTCTCTTTCATTCTTTTACACTTTCTCTTTGAACATTGATCTTTAGGTGTGCATAAGGAGTCAACAAAGCTAAATCCATTTAATCACTTTTTTATTAAAATATAACCCTTTTTGTTAATTATTTTTACTGTTTTGAGAGTGTAAAGAAATACAATAGCAAAAATTAGTTTATGAATAGAAATTAATTGGTTTCTTTATTATAATTGTGCTTCTCTTTTAGGTGGACGGTAAGAGGGAAAAGAAAATTGTAGCCCATAAGCATAGACGCGGAAAATTAGCACTGGCCACTAGTTAATTATGAATCAATAATAAGAAACATCGAAACAGCATCAATAATAACAAACATCGAAAGAGCTATGTACATTACAATACATAAATGACCAAAATCAAGGGAAAAACCCACCAATAATTACATTAGGATTATGATTATGGCTGTGATTGCTATTATTAGCATTATCCTTTCTATCAGTTCTATTATCTTCCCCGGCCTCGGCCTTCCAGTTTGGCTCATTACCCACAGCTCCAGCTCCACCCCTACTGGAGGACGAGATGGCAGGAAACTGACCACATTTCTGACACCTACCCACCACCAAGATCTGACGGCAAGAAGGACAAGAAGAGTGGGCCCCCAGCCATGTGTCAATGCATTCAACATGAAACCCATGCCCACACTGTGGCAATACCCTTATCTCATCCCCCTCCCCAAACTCGCCCAAACAGATTGCACACTCCGTCGACGCAAACTTACAACCTCCACCTCCTGCGGCGGCGGTGGCGGCGGCAGTGCTTCCATAGGTGAACTTGGGAAGTGACTGGACGACCTTTTTCTTCAAACCCTTGTTGGCGGCAGCCTGAGACGGAGTACGAGAAGCACTGGCGGAGCCGGAGCGGCGTAGCCAAGCACACCGGGCCACCGCAATGAGACCCACCACGCATATCAAAGCACAGAGAAGAGCTGCGAGTATGACCACGAAGTCTGACTCAACGTTAACAGCCTCCGGCGGGTCGGCGACTGGGGAAGAGTCGAAGCCGGTGAGCATTCTTGAAAGGCGAGGCATGGCTTAGTTAATATCTTGATATATGAATATGTGTAGCGCATACAATGGAGAATATAGTTTTTTTTTTTTTTAATATACTCAAGAAAGAAAGAAAGAGATTGGGTTAATTTTCTTGATTCATGTGTGTGTATATATAGCGGAAAGGTGCGGGTAAAAGATAGATGGTTTGAGGTGTGATGGTTGGAAATAGTGGGCAGCGTACGGTTTGTTTCCATTCGAAAATTTGAAAATCATTAATTAGATTAAAATTTTAAAAATAAAAAATTAATATTAGTCTAAATTTTCAATTTAATTTGATTTTTTTATAAATTTGAGTAGATTTATTTTGATTTTTTTATTCTTTCGGACAGTTCAACTCAATTTGATATCAGTTTGAGTATTTAGTTATTTTAATTTATTAAAAATATTTTTTTTTATGAATCAAAATAAAATAAATTTTATATTTTTCACTTTTAATCATTCTAAGACTAAAATATATAAGTGATAATTTAATAAATTATAACTAATAACGTATATATTAAATATTAAATTAAATTTTTTAATATTTACTATTAATTTATAATTAATAAATAATCTATTTATTAATAACATATACTAATTGAGTTAGTTAATTAGTAAAACTAATAATATATATATATATATATATATGGTTTGCTTTAATTTTTTCAGTATGAAATGGTTACAAAAAAGTTTGGTATAATTCTCGATCCGAATAATATAAAATCTTTGATACAGTTTCATTTAAAAAATCAGTTCAATTCAATTAAGAGATTTTATTATTTACACAGATGATTTTTAGTTTTAATCCGATTACTCAATTTAATTTAAAAATCTCAAAGCTTGCGCACATCCATAATAATAGGGGAAAAGAGGAAGGAGGGTAGAAAGATGATGACAATAAAGGAAAGGCAGTGGGTAGCAAAATTTACGATGTAGTCTGGTATTAGTACTAGTAGGAGACAGTTCCAAGTCTCTCTCTCCCTCTGTTATGGTATGGATAAATAAGGGACCACTATAGACTCTCCCCCTAACCATAGTTTGGACATAATCACACAAGTTGGCCTTAACTTTGTTTTTTTTTTTAACCTTGTTTTTTCCTATTCTACTTGCATATATAGGTACACATCTTTTTTTTAGAAATACCAATATTAAATTATCAAGCATTAAAAGTAATATTTGATAGGATATAATAAAATATAATATAATTAAAAAATGTTAATTTAATAATTCATTAAATTTATATTTAATTATATTTTATCAGACATTATTAAAAATCTTTTTTTTTCTCCTCGTGCAGAAATGCTAGGAATTTAATTTTTAATGTTTCTTTGCTTTCAAAAATTTTTAAATCATGTAGAAAATTATTTTTTAATTGATTTTTGGTTGCATTAGTAGAAACAAGATTATGTTTGATAATATAGTAAAATTTGGCACATGCATCAATGTTATTTAATGGTTAAATTGCAGCATAACAAAGGCTTTGTCCTCAAACAAATTTATCCATATTATTACAAAATTCTTATTATAATTTATGGATCACTTTACAATCAATTAATCTTCATTTAGAAACTAAACATATTAGCTAAAACAAAATGCACTTTGTAAAATAAGATTAAGAACATTTTTAGTAATGTTATTGAAAAAATTTTGATTTTGAAACAAAAAATACAATAGATTCTTTTGTCTAATTGATTATAACTTTTTTCAATATAAGTTTTATGAGAAAAAAAATTTATTTTTGAAGTTTTTATTCAAAACAATTTTTTTAGTTATAAAACTTATACTCGAAAAATTTATCATTAGATATAAAAAATAATTTTTTATATTTTTATCTCAAAATCAGATTTTTTTTTTTTTAATAGCAATGTCAAACATGCTCTAAGTGACTTAAAAATAATTTGAATAAATAAAAAGAAATAACAAATGATCATGTGTATGCAATGTTGGAAACAATATTTGAACGATTTGATAAATGTAAATAATCTTAGAAGATAGAAATAAATAAATAAGTGAAATAAGACAAAAATATGTAAATTTAGACAGAAGAATCAAAGAGAAGGAGAAAGGGTGAGTTAGAATTATCGAATTCATTGATGTCTTTAATTAGCTATTATAATAAAATAAATTAATAATTTAGTGGTTGAATCTTATTTTATAATGTAAAATGTTAGAAATTTTAAATCTTAATACTTTGATTCAGAGTGATAATTTTTTCTTTAATATAAATTTATTTGAAAAAATTGATTTCAATTCAATTTAATTTGAAAAAAAATTTGAAATGATATGAAAATTTATAGGCCAAACTCAATTCAATCAGTTCTCAATTTATGAATTAATTTAAATTGATTCGATCATAATCTGACTCAAATTTGATATGATTTAAATTATTAAAAAATATTTAATTTTATGTTAAAATAAACAAATATTAAAATTATAGTAATTGATCTGACTCAAATTTTAAAAAATGAAACGAATTTTTACTATAATTTCATTCTTTGAAATATTTATAAAGTAAAATTAAAAAATAATAAAGTTTATAAAGGGGGTAAACAAGATCAGGTTGAGTTGTCTTTGAATTGAATCAATTTTAAACTAGTTCAAATTGAATTATTTCAATTTAAAGGGGTTGGATCAAGCAACTAACTGATGCTATAAGTAGAAATTTAAATTATTTTTATATTTTAAATTATATCTAGTCAAGTCATTTTGAACTTCTTTTAATAAAAAAATTATTTTGATTTCTTAGAAAATAAATATCTTTAATTATTTAACTCAAATTTGAATTGTTTCAAGATAAATAAGTACAAATTAATCCTCCCAATTAAGTTAGTGTCATATCAAGATTCGATCTAAATTCTTTACATTTCAAATTTCTTTCATATCAAATTGAGCTTAAATTATTATTTTTATTTTTAAATAAATTTGATTCAAAATTTCAAGCTGAAGCAATAACTACAACTTTCTAAATATATAGAAATCCAAAAGTATTATCTTAAGTCAAACTATGGAAAAGTATTTTCATTTTTGAATACTTTTTGCTAAAGGGTTTTCTTAGTTTTGTTTAAATTAATTATTTATGCTAATGGATTAGAAATAGGAAGGAAATAGCATTAACCTGGTCAATTTTCTTGCATATCTTAAAAATTGTGAAGAATTTTTACGTTTGAGTCTCTGTCTCCATTCAATTTAATGAAAGTTTGACCTTAAACGTCTACTAAGGAGTAAAAATATTACAAACTAAATATAATTTGAATGTTCTTTTGATTTATTTTTTTATGGTATACAAAAGTAAAGATATTCAATTTGAGTTTCTTCAAATATATATTCTCCTTGGCCATAAATAATCTAATTGATACTTTAAGCACCTTTTTTTAGATACACTAAATCCCATTTATTTATTTAAGAAAAAATAAAATAATTTCATTAATTGAAAAAATGGAAAAGAAAATCCCATTTACTTTAAATTGGCTGGAAAAGCTGAGAGACGTATTTAGACTAATAAAGCAGCCTAGACAACTTGCTCATAGCATGAAGAAACTTGCGCTTAAAACGACTTTGTTTCTTTTCATTATTTCTTTGAAGAAAATATCTAACCAGACAAGTTGGTTCATTAATGGCAACTGTCAACATTTTCTTGGGACTAGTTAATAGAAAGCAGATAATTATCTAATTGAGCTTAGCTCCTAGGGTTTTTTTTTTTTTAAAAAAAAAAAATCATAAGAATACTTATATATTGCTCAATTCTGAAGCTTTGTTCATTTTATTTTTATTGTTTCCACTAATCATTAGTAAACAACCAATGAAGAAAAAATAATTAATCAAAACGATGTTTCTAATACTTCCAAAGATAAACGTTTGGCTTTCGAGTTGTAGCAGCAGTAGTAGAAATCATAATATTTCATATATTATACTTTTTTTTTAACATTAAGAAGAGAAATTATATTAATGGCATTTAAATCCTAACAACTACTTCTACGAAGACAGCTCAACTTGCATGTATTAGGAAACAATAACTAATGTTTGAACTTTGTGTACAGTAAATAAGAATCATGACACTTTATGTTTAAGGAAGCAAATCAAAGATTAAACAACCATCTTCATGTATTATTTTATGAGCCATGGAATTATTTTGCCACTAATAAAATCCTTTGCAAACAAAGGACAAGTTTTCACTAAAGCAAAGAAAGCTGCGGATTGTCTTGTCTCCAACTTTTTATATTTTTCGGTACTTGGATATTATAGTGTCTGTATATGTTATCATATCAAAATATATTGTTATTATAATAATTTTAAAATATTGAAATAATAATTTAATAGTGTATACAATTATTTATTATTTCTAATAATTTTATATTTATAAAATAATCATAAATAATTAATAAATTATATATATAATATAATATCATTTGTGTCACTATAAAATACACCCTCTATTTTAAGTGTCAATTTACGTGTATCATCTAACATACTATTTGTGATCAAATAGAATTTGTGTTAGTCATATATCAAATCTATAAGCATTTCAAAAACTTAACTACGTATTCAAAAAGCTCACATATGTTTAGTATTATTTATTTTTAATAGTAATTTTTAGATAGAAATTAAAATAGACTATTTTTATTAATAATGTATTTTTTAATTTGATTTTTATGAGCTAATAGTTTTATTTTAAACTTTTACAAATAGCTATTGAATTGAATGAATAAAATAACCAAACTAATTTCATAAATAACTAAAAACATCTCAAAACTTAACAAAGTTACAATTTAACTAACAAGTACAAGCCAAATGACATAAAAAAATAAATATTTTTTATTTTTTTACCATCGTACCTACATCTTTCAAAATAATCAGTTATACTCAGAATTGCTCAAACTTTTATCAATATAATTATTAAAATTAAAATGAGACAACATTTATCTCATTTCTTGAGATTGTTATTTTTGTTACTTGAAAAATATTATGTTATTTATTATCAAATCTTCATTTAGTTCAAACTTGAAAGAAATATAAGATTAATATTTTAATTGATAAAAAATTTTAAATGATTTTTAAAAATTTTAAAAACAGTTCATTTTTTTAGTTAAAATTGTAATTAATTTTAAGTCTCGCAATACTTTTATAACATACAGGATAAATATGTAAAAGTAATTTTAATAAATAATATAACTGTTTCATCTTAATTTTAACTATGGGTACAATCAGACATACAAATTGATCAATCTTAAATGTAACTAGCTATTATGAGAGTTTTAAGTATAATAATGAAAATATAAAAGTTATAAATATTTTTATTTAGCCATAAATATAACTTTTTACAAGAAATAGTCTAAGTGACTAACCACGACAAAATTATAGAAATTATCACTTTTGAAGTCGACGTACTTGATGTCATTTTGTATACTAAAATTTGTACTATTAATCTAATAATTCATTGTCATGAATGTGAAATATTCTTCTATTTTTTCTATATATTCCTTTTATTTCTAAAAGGAAAAGAATGGCGGAACAGGAAATTGAATAATTATATAAAAAAAACTTAATTTCATCAATGGTTATTGAGTTTTTCAATGAGTTTTTAAAGGCCATAAAATATTTTTTTTTTCATCCCACAAAATTAGCTCATTTGAATATTCTTCTTATAATCGTCTATGACAAATGTAACAGTTAAAATTGATTAGTGGCAATTTGCAATAAATAGAATGTTGAGAAAAAAATGAAATTTATAAAAAAAAATATAAGAGTATATAATGATTTGAACTTAACTGTCTAGTTAGTTAATTCTAACCTTTTAACAATGATTAATCTAAATTCTTTAAACTCATTCATTTTCGGACTTAACCTCTATCAAATTTTTGTTACCTCTGCCCTTTCAAGTTTGTTTGTTACCCAATTTTCATTCTAGATTAATTTCTTTAATTTTATTTGTCATTCAGTTTTTCATTTGAATGTCCAGTTCCAGTGGTTCAGTCTGGTATTACCACTGCATTCAATTTAATTTCGATTTTAGGAAAATAAATTTTAATTTCAAGTGGTCAATTGAACTGTTGGCACTTGAGGAGAGTATATAATGGTTTGGTCTTGCCTACTTAATTAGTTAGTTTTAACCTTTTTGTAATAATTATTTAAACTCTTTTATTCTCAGACTTAACCTCTATCAAATCTTTTTCACCCCTATCCTTTTAATTTAATTTCTTCAATTTCTAATATAGAAACATGAAAAGTGAGTTCAACGAAAGCTCATGTTATATAAAAAAAAAAATACTTAAAACATCTTATCATCCATTTAAGCCCCTTGTATACTAGAGAAAACACCATTATTTTTTTCAGCTCTATTATAATTCATTACAAAAGATTTATGGCCTCCATTTTTTTTTCTATCTCTATTTTTCTTAACTTGAACCAAAAGTGTATCAATCTTGGTGAGGATGAAAACCTAAGAAGAGAGAAGTGAATTGATTGTTTACTAAAAACACTTGAAACTTTTTTTAAAATTATTCACTTCAATTTTTTGGTGTGAAAACTAGCTCACAATTCCTTAAAGTTTTCAAAGATGAAAGTGAATGGAAGAAGAAGCAACACAAGTTGCTTATAGTGATTCAGCTAACAATGATTACATCCATTTCCTATGTCATACTTAGGTCTTTTACTATCTTGTTTAGGATCGAATACAATTTTTCTTTTTATTAATCTTAAGAAAAAACCTATTACTGGCCTTTTTCAAGGGCTCAAGAGAGTAAAAATACACATTAATGCTTTTAAGGGGCTAAACATCAGCCTTAATAACCTTTAAATGAAATGACTTTTATTAAGTATCTAAGCTTCTAAGATCAATACTAATAAACAATTAATTCTCAAAAAAACCTACACTTATAAATTCTAAGATTTGTTATAAATTCATCAAAACTTATCTAGCTAAAAATAAAGAAAAATTCCTTTCACAAAGTACACAAACTTTCCATTAGGCTTTATCCAAATCTCTAACCTTCAGGAGGTTCATATGAAAATATTTAGATAGTCAAAATTTCAAAAATTAGCTGGTAGATATAAAAATTCTATCTTCATAACTTTTGAAAATATATAGCTATTGTAACTTTTCAATGGTTATTGAATGTCCAATTGCTTTTTAACGATCTATTCCTAAAAGTTAGATCTATTCGTGATCTTATATTTAATAGTCATTCGAATTTCTCTATGGTTGTCTAACGATTTAAGATATCTTTTCATAAATGTTGGATCATACCTACTTTCTTAATGTTAAACTTAAGGTACCTATACCTTTAGTATCAAACTCATTGTATAAGTTATTAGATGAACCATAGTCATTGCCACTATCCTCAACTTGAACTCTAATATCTATGCATCAAATGACCCTTTTACATCTACTACCAATTTAGATTTCCTTTTCTTCACATTTTTCGATATTTTTTCAATTGCATCAGCCAAGTCCTCATCCATATCTGTAAGGTCATAAGATAAAAGTATATGTTATGATTTTTATAATTAATACTAGCTGTGAGCGCCTCAAAATTTCACAGCTGCACTCAAACTGGTGTAATCTTGCTTACAACTCCATCCATTTATTGACCAACAAGGGATCGAGAGGTCGAGGGTCTCTACATTAGTAGTAACCCTAAGGTGTGGCACGTGATTGGACCATTGAGGGATCCTTTTAGGCCTTGGATAATTTCAAAGCTCTTAGTCTAGAATGGTAGTCATCAGAGGACAAAAAATGCGATAGTATATTGGTATCATCTCAAGGAAATATAGAGTCGCCACTGGATCTTGATAGGGAAAGAATCTAGGGGAGACAAAATCTGAACCTAATCTAAGTCAATTAGAAGGCCCATTTTGTCTTCACCTCATCAGAGATTGGGTTCGAAAATTTGATACTACTTAGGGAAGAGGTTAGGCACCCTCAAACCACCCAAATATTGGGATTCGACCTTCAGGCATCTTTGGTTCACTTCAAATATTTTAGTCAAGTTATTGATTAGTCTAATTAGTGCCCCTAAATATACATCTAAACATGATTCACCTAAAGACATCAAGTCATCAAAGGGGATCATGTGACATGGCATAGGGTTTAGCATGCATCATCATCCATTCACACATGCATAATCATCCAAAAAGAGGGGAAGGGGGTCATGCACTATGACTAAAAGAGGGGTTTCATGCATCTCATCCATATATTACATTCATAAGAAGGGATGAAGATCATGCATTCATGGTATAGGGTAAGCATGCATTCATCCATTCATTCTTGATTATCAATAATGGAAAAAAGGGTAAAAACCAATTACATGACCTTATTTGAAATAATTCCACCTACACCTGAATGAAGAAACAAGTCAGTGATGAACTAACATGAAAGCAAACAAGCAAGAAAAACTTAAAGTAAATGTAGAAAGGCAAGCAAGGTCCATGATGATTGTCATACCATAACTCTATAGTCAAGGTACCTTACATGTATCCAAGTCCATGGTCATCATATTTTACCATCATAAATTAAAATATAACAAAATCATTATATACAAATCATGATCAATTAAATAATTAAATATGTAATACAAGACACTTTGTAGGATTTTCAATGACCTAAGGCATCATCATCATGGAAGGGTTCTTGGATTGATGAATCCTCCCCTTATGTAACTCTTAAAGTGTCTAGCATCCAAGAGCATTACTAACCATGATGCAGGGTTAGTATGCAAATCAAGAAAATGAATAAGAGCCAAAATATTATTCACATGTTCCAAACACAAATGAAACCAATGAAAAGAGGACCCTCAAGGTCATTGGAACCTCAAGTTACTTACTAGGTCACTACTATAAAATGAACATAACGTAACTATAAACCATCTTTGACTCTATATGAAAGACCATGAGTATTAAGATAAAAAGAACCATGAAAATTATTGTTAAACCCATCAAGACTCCAATTGAAGCGAACAGTGGTCCTTGGCTATCCGACCTTACCCTATTTTTCTATTGGAGTGATAAAAAAACATAAAAGAATGCCTTTGATAAAAGAAATTTGGATGAGCAAAAAAGGAGTTCTATAGTGTTGTGTCTAGGAGACCAAGGTTGTACAACCCCTTATAGGGTTATACAACCCAGGACAGTAGGTTGTACAACCTATACAAAGGTTTTATAGTCCCCAAATCCTGGGTTTTTGGAAACATAAAAGATTAAAAAAAAAAAAAGGGTGGAAGAAGAGGGAAAGGGAGGTGTTCTAGATGCTCATATGTTTTTATGTGCCCTTAGAGGCTCACTAATTAGATATTTTCCTCCAAAACGCTTGGAGAATACACAAAAATGAAGAGTTTAGGCTTTCTTCTACTATGGAAGTGATTGGATGTGTTGGAGTTTTAGGTTTTTCTGTTTTTACTGTTCTTTAAGGTGTATTTTCTGTAGAGTAACCTCAGAGTTTTCCAAGCCTCTCATTATCTTCAAAAATGTGGGAATATTTATAGGTGTTGTATAAGTGCACAGTGCCAGAAATAATTCTAGTTACACCATGGAAACATCTAATCATAGAAAAGAAGATGAATGTACTAGAATTAAGGTTTACATGTGGGCTATATAACTAAGAATGGTTGTCCATTTATATTTTAGGGTTGTGCAACCTTAAGGTAAAAAAATGGAGGGCAATTCTAGAAGGTTCCGAGTGTTAGAGTTTAAGGTAGGGTTGTACATCCCTATTTATAAGGTTGTACATCCATGATTTGGGTGGGTTGTACATCCCTATTTCAGTGGTATGTACATCTCTGTCTAATGAGATGTATATCCCTCTAAGTAGGATTGTTCTTGGGTTTTGTTTGAGGCTTTGGCTTGATTCTAAGGTTGGTTTTAGGTTTTTCCAAGTATCCCATGACCTTATTTCTTTTCCTTTGGCTTTTCTCCTTATATATTGGGGAATAAATTTGATGATTTTCATCATCAAACTTGCATCTAAGACCTAAAATATGATGCTTATAATTTGTCCCCTACTTTGTAGGGTTTGAAAAACAACATTTGATAAATGGTGTTAGACAAGACACAACAAAATATTAGTTATAAACTTGAATATTTGATAAAGAATATGAAATGATACAATTTCCTTAATTGCTCCTCGAGTAAGTGCTAAGGTTCTTGGCAGCCTTTTTCCAACAACCCTCAAGAAAGTTTTGGGGTTTATTCTTAGCAGCCCTCTAGCAGGTACTAAGTCTCCTGTCGGCCCTCAAATAAGTACTAAGGTTAAACATCTTATCCCAATAGCCCTCAAGCAAGTATTGGGGTTTCTTCTTAATAGCCTCGAATTGGTACTAAGTCTCCTAGCAGCCTTCTAACAAATACTAAAGTTAAACATCTTCTTCTAACAACCCTAAAATAAGTACTGAGGTTTCTTCTTAGCAGTCCTCGAACAGGTACTAAGTCTTTTGGCAACCCTCTAGCAAGTAATAAGGTTAAGCATGTTCTTATAGTAGCCCTCAAACAAGTACCAGGGTTTCTTCTTAGCAGCCATCGAGTAGGCATTGAGTCTACTGGCAACCTTCTAACAAGTAATAAGGTTAAACATCTTCTTCCAATAGCCCTTGAGCAAATAATAGGTGTTTGTATCTTTCGACAACGTTTTAGCAGATATTGAAGTAGTTATGTCATCTTCCCAGCAGGTACCAGGTGTTTGATA
Organism: Omphalea diandra; assembly: GCA_949677035.1. Classification (NCBI taxonomy): domain Eukaryota; kingdom Viridiplantae; phylum Streptophyta; class Magnoliopsida; order Malpighiales; family Euphorbiaceae; genus Omphalea; species Omphalea diandra. Next base: position 50,934 of record CATIWR010280373.1, read on the forward strand.
GTTCTCCAATAGTTTTTAGTAGGTACTAAAGTGGTTTTAGTAGCTTTTAGCAAGTACCAGGTGTTTTGGCATTGGATAATTAGCCTCTTATAGTTGATGATGCTATCGTGCTTTTCTGGGAGTACTTTAGTCCTTTTGACTAGTGATTTTAGCTTAGGGATGCCCCCTGGGTGATCCAAATGTCATTCGGGCCCTTCTAACATTAGTAAAATTGAATCAATATCCTTATAACGCTTTTAGCAATCTTGGGGGTTTGTTCTTTTTCTTAGTAAAGGGCTTAGGGCTTAGATGTTGAAGTGCTTTCTTGGGTCTTACTATTTCTTTGAGAAAGAAATTTTCTTAAAGATAGTTCTGAGATCTTAGAGAGGGCATTTTTGTCATTGATGGATATCTTAGTGGCTTGGTTCGAATTAGGAAGCTTGAGGTGTTTTCTAAGTGTTCTAAAAGGAATAAGGGTAGTTTGGTAGTTTGGGTATTTCAGGATCTTTTGGAAAGCTACAAGCATTTTATAGTTTGGCCACAATTGGGGTTGATGGGACACTGGGAGTATTTTGGTAATTTGACCGTAATTAGACTTAATGAGAAGTTAAAGGTATTTGAGTAATTTGGTTGTAATTGGGTTTGAGAGGGTAATAAGGATATTTTGGTAATTTGGTTGTAATTGGGCTTGAAGGGTAATAGGGTATTTTAGTGATTTGGCTATAATTGGGCTTAGGAAGTTGGGCTTGTCACGCTAAGGAGAGAGCTGGGCTAGCTTGGGCCAATGGGGTTATACAACTAGGAATGACAATGGGGCAGGGAGGATCAGGGGGTTGATGGAGGAATTTTCTCCCCCATGCATACCTCTGCAGGGATTCCTCGCAAAGCAAAATATTTTACTTTTTCTATAAATTTCAAATGAATTTTTTTAAAAAAAATTTATATATTATATTATAAAATAAGATATTTTATGTTATAAATTAATAAATATATAAAAATATATAATTATACACAAAATATTTATATATACATCTAGTAAATATAAAATATACATCTCATAAATACACAAATTTATAAAAATATATATAATATTTTCGAGTCCCCACGAGGATCCACTTCGGGGGTCCTTGTGGAGACAATCTTCGTGGAGACCCGCGGGGTGAGGTGTATTCCCCACCCCAGCTTATGGGGGAAAAGGGGCAGGATTCTCCACCCCGTCAAGGCAGATACTCGCATGGAGCAAGAAATCTCCTCCCCATTGTCATCCCTCTGTACAGCCTTAGTGGGGTTGTACAGCCTAGGGCCACTATAAAAGGCCTCTGAAAGTGACCCGTCCTCATTCGCGTCATTCCTCTTCCCTCTCTAAACTTTCTGCCTTTAGGCTTTATGCTACTTTAGCTTCTTCAGTCGATCGATATGGCTAAGTTTCATGATGATGAAATGTTTGATGTTGAGGAAGAGTTTCCTGATAAGGACCTTCCAACCCTTGATGTCTTATACCAGTTGTGATCCAAGTGGGGATTTGAGTAGGTGAGCCCATTAAAGAATGCAACTGCGAAGATGATTCCTCTGGGTTTTTTCTCAGTTGATGACACTATGACGATTTATAATTTGTACTGTCACCTTTCAATTGATGACACTCTGACGATTTATAATTTGTATTGTCACCTTGCAGAAGCCACCTCGAGAGTTGTATGTGTTCTTTTCCTTCTTGTCCATTATATTTACTTTTTGTCTATCTTGTCACTATAGATTTTAGGTACTACCCTAAAATTTCCTTTTTGCTTGCAAACATTAGGTTAACTTATAAAATATTTAGAAGTAATTTTTAGGATGCTCACCTTTTATTTTTAATGGAATTTATTTTTTATCTGTCGAACTATTATATTACCTCAATTTGTGTGCACCTTAAATTTCATTATGTGATATGCATAATTAATGATTAAAATTAATTAGTAGAATAATCAATGGAAAAAAAGATACATACTTGGGATTGTAAATAATTTTTGTAATTATTCTACCAACTTAGAGTCCTTCAATGCTTCGCTTGTGGTTGTTTGATCAAAATTTTTTTTGAAACCTAACAATTAGGATTCACTACCCTCTTGTTTTGCAAGTTGCTATAATTGTGCAAAATAACCCATATACATATATTTTATTGCCTTTTGCTTTTTCTCTTTAGAGGGATTGTCTCTTTTTAGAAAGGAGTAGCTCCAACAGTCTGATTGGGGCAGGGGTTTGTACATTGCATCCCTTAGTCGTGACCCATTTGAAGGGGACCGAGATCTAGACCTTTTTGCAGATGCTTCCTGATGAGACATAAAGGATTGACCTATTAATGGTGCATGCCTTAGTGAAGCGATGGATGGATACAACCCGCACTTTTAATCTATCCTTGATTGGTGAGGTCACCATCATTCCTAGGGACTTCACATTTCTAACCAGGTTATGATTGATGGGCATTCATCTACCTACTAATTTTGGGGTCCTGGGTCGTGTTCCCCTTTTGAATAGGAGTAGGGTTATGGCAAGGTTGAGCATTCATACTAGTGCTCTCATTGTTACCGATGATAGTCTCGCAAAGGTGGTGTGTTGCTACATGTTATACACCTTGTTAGGATCCATGTTTTTAAATGCTTCTAGGGTAACAAAGTTATGTCTGGTGCCTATATTGGAGGACTTAAGCTTGTTGCACCACTTTGATTGAGGGTTCACGGTGTTAGCGTACCTCTACCATTACTTTGATCGGTGCTCCTAAAGCCAGGGTTATATATGCGGCGCCTGAAGAGTCCTCACTGTGAGTATTACATATCTCCTCTATTCTTTGTTCCTTAGCCTAATTTCATTATTTTAAGGCTCACATCATTACTTATTGACAAGTATAGGCCATTAAGCTGGGCCTATTACAAGGGTTAGATTTTGAGGACAACGTGGTGGGTGACTATACTCACTTTGTACAGTAGAGTGCAGTGAGCTATGAGGATTCCTTATAACTACTAGGTGTGCTTGCCTAAACACGATCACTATAGACCAAGTATTTTTCTACAGTGACATCATTATGTTAATGATGATTATCTATTGTATTATTCGGTCTTATATTTACATTGATTTTGTATCTTTATTACAATTATGCCACGATTGGAAAGGCCTTATGGAAACTTCGTCGCTAGAGGTGGCAAAGCTGGAGGTCATCTTTTATGATCTCTAGCTGATGATGGGGCCCTCGATTCGGGAATGGTATTTGGGGTATGAATCTTTCAATCGCATGAAGGTTTGGATAAATGACTTATCCCATAGTGTTTACCCACTCGTTTGTTATGGGCGAGGGATCTCAGTGGTGCAGAGCTAGTTGCAACCCTATGTTACGTGTTTGGGAATTAATTATTCTTCGCGAGATCCCCTATTGATCCTAGATGATTAGTTCACTCTTGGGGAGCCTTCCTTTGACCTAGGTAGCTATTCGTACATTCCCTTTCTATGTGCCTGACGAGGAGATTGCCCTACAACATACATGTTAAGGTACCATCGCCCAAGCATCCTAGAGGCCTTCTGCTTATACTTTTAAATTTGGCTCAACTACTACCAAGGGTCGCAAATTGGCCCACATATCTGTTACATAAGGCACAGAGCCAGTAGTACTGGATGCTTTGGGCTTCATGTTGGACAGCTTGATGGAGTCTTAAATGGCTTCGTTGACTGAATTGATGATGTCACTGTAGATCACTAGGTCTGTCTACGCCTTTGAGCCAACTGAGACCACTCATGTAAATGCCCTATCTCAATTGAGTTACAAATTATACTTTTGAAAATGTCCTTCTTTTTTTTCTTTGGTATATTCCTTGCATCCAGATAGAGGCCATGGTTAATTTGATCATCGTCTTGAAGAGGTATGTATCATAATAGATGCATTCTCTGCAGGTTAGTTAAAGAAAGTAGAATAATGCATGTATGGGAGTTTATGATTTGTGTGTTGTGTGTTTTGTGCCCTACATATCTTAACCTTCATGTTTACTGTAAGAGATGATCTAACCCTATAATCACAAGCTTAGGGAGAAAGATTAACATATAGAGGAGGCAGAGATAGAGATAGTGTGCCTAGCCCAGACAACCAAAGAGAATGGATATGTGGATATAGATGGCGAGGCTGAGGATTCTGAGGTGACACCTTCCAGAATTGGAGGCAGCTGAATTCTTGAGACCTCACCTTTTAGCTGTTTAGGATATTCTTTTCTTTTTTTTTCTTCATTCTAGTATAATACATTTGAATTTATATTTGCACAATCGTACGATTTATTAGGTGATTTGAAAGCCCTTTTTTTAGATGCTTACTTAGGATATTTTAGGGGAAACCAAGGATGACATTGCTTCCATTTCTTATTGAATCTTAATATTTTGTCTGATATAAGAATTTGTTTCTTTTTCCCTAATTGAGTATCTCAAACATGCATTGCTACTTCTTTCACATACATGTTTTACAAAATAAGTACTCGAGCCTTTTTCTAACTCGAAAATCGAAGGGAAAGTCATTCAATCTGTCTTCATGGAAGGAGAGGGTTGTACGACCCAACTTGAGGGTCGTACAACCCAACTTAAGGGTTATATAGTCTTGGTCAGTAGCTATACAACCCATGGGTTTGGCCCCCTACTATAAAAGCCCATTTCAAACTTACTCTCTTCATTTGCTTCTTCCAACTCCCCAAACATGGTAAAAACCTTAATAAGATCTCTCTCACCCTAAGTTTGGTTTGATTTATCATGGGTCGATCTTTATGCTCTTAGCTAGCTCTCTGATGTTCGTCTCAACCTATATTTCTTGCAAATGACTTGTGACTTATGATACTCCACTACCTATACCTTCCACATTAGGGAGACTGAGATTTGTCCTCAATTAAAGAAGTTTAGTGTCATTCACAACTTTTGTGTCATTGCTGCAGATCAAATTGCACTGCTTCAGCTTGATTCCCCATTTGTCAGGAAGATGGTAGACTTGTTTGACTTATGGTACGAGGAGCTACCTAAGTACACATTAGTTAAGGAAAAGATTCTCACGACCCCTTTTATCACTCTTTTCTCCTTTAGGGGCCATGCTAAAGCAACTCAAGGTCATATTGCAACAACCATTTTGATAAGTGAATATCTATTGAGGTGGGATAATGGTGAGATTTGTAGATTTTACCACTTCTAGAGTGAGCGAAATCAGGGATGACCCCTGTGTCGACAATTCTAGGGGAGACCATTGTGGGACTTGACAGAGTGGCCTTGGTTTTAGTATTTTTTTCACTGGGAGCCCACTACTGCTTCAGGTAAGAACCTTTGTTGCAGTAACCTTCTTGCATGTTCTTTCTTTCTTTTTTTTTTTCTTTTCCTTTTCTATTTCTCTTTTTAATATCATTATTTTTTATTTTCATTATTTTTATTGCCCTAATTTTTGCCTGGATCGCCCTTATGGGTTTTCAATTCATTGGGCTGCTCACTCTTACTTTGGCTACCTTTTCGGGTTTTCAACCTAACGAGCTATTTCATTTTTCTCTTCTTTGTTTTCTTCTTCTTTTTCTTCTCTCTCTCTCTCTCTCTCTCTCTCTCTCTCTCTCTCTCTCTCTTTTTAAGCTATGGTTATAAGAGAGATTGATACAATCACTTGCCCCCACCATGGATGCGAGGCTTTATTACATGCAACACTACTATATGCAGCATCATTCAAATCGCTGCCTAACTAAACTAGCCATCACTAGAGCCGAGTGGGCTAAATTGATGTCCCATATCACTGCCACTGACATTCATAGAAACTGTGTTTGGTGGAACCTATCGCGCATTACTCTACGAACTTATGGAGACTGTGTTATCCTTCTTACTTTGGCTTCAGGCCCATTTTACAGCCTGACTCGTATGTGTCATCAGTTTAGCGCTCCTTAGTTTAAGGTGTAGTTCCTCCATTTGTTTGTTGAGGGCCTTCTGACCCAACATTTTCTATATGGGGTTGAGGCTACTTAGACCAGTCGTCACATCTATGACTTTTACAATGGTCGAGATACTCAACCTGATGATGATGTAGACTACATGGCATGGTTGCTTGACCTTTAGAGCTACAAAAATTACATCAATAAATTATAAACAATGATCTTTTATAATAGAAAAAATTGTCTTATATTTAATCCTAATTCAAAGACATGTATAACTAAATTTACTCTAATTATGTAAATGTATTTCCATATGATATTATGTTTGGCATGAATCATTTATATTTTGAATATTTAGACATTAATTGAATGGACAATTTCTGCTTTTAATGTTCACTCACTAGCTCATCCAATTGTCTTGCTCAATGCCTCTGTTCTACTAATTTATTACTCATTCACCCTGGTTTTTTCCCTCGCTATCCAACTATCCTTGCTAATGGTCCCCTAGTGATCAGTTGCACTTTCTCAACTTTTATTTATTTTATGTATCTTTATGCTCTAACCTTTGCCTGAGCCACCTTTTGGGGTTTTTGACCTAGCAAGCTTTCCTTTTTTTTTTTTCTTTCTTTTTTTATTTATTTATGCCTTAACTTTTGCTCAAGTAAGCCTTTCGAGTTTTTGACTTAGCGGGCTTTTTTCTTTTCTCACACCTCACACGAAATACTTTTTCAAGCGGTCCAAGTTTACTAGGTCAGTGAATTCATTCCTACCCATATCTACTAGTTTTATTGCTCTACTTGAGTAGATTTGTTTGACGACGTAGGGGCTTTCCTAATTTGACCTGAATTTCCCTCAAGGATCCTGAGTTTGTGGTCAGACTATCATCGACACAAGATCACCAACCTTTATGGTACTTATTTTGACTTGTTTGTTGAATTTGTAAACCATTCTAACATGGTATAACTGAATGTGATATAGGGCATTCAATCTTTTTTCATTTAATAGAGCCAATTATTCAAATCTACTTCTCATCCAATGGTATTCAGGGATGTCTGATTGACCAATAGCTGTAAATACTTCACTTGCAACTCAATTTGTAGCACTACCTCTATCCTATACACCAAATAATACGGTGTCATCCCAGTTGACATCCTTGTCATAATTTGATAACCCCACAATGCGAATGGTAACTTTTCAGACCAATTCTTATACGTTTTAACTATTTTGGCAATGATGTTGCTTCCACTATGTCATTGGCCTGTGGTCTATAAGGTGATGACTTGTGGTGAGCCACCGCATACTTTCCCAAAATATCCTCGACTTTTACCTAAAAATGGACACCATTATCCGTAATAACATAATGTGGCACCCCATAGTGGCAGATGAGGTTTTTCTCGATGAAACGTGCCATTTATTGTGCCCCCAGCTTATTAATGGCTTTAGCCTCTACCCATTTCGAGAAGTAGTCCATTGCCACTACAATGCACTTATGCCTTTAGGTAGAAATCGATCTATATTTTCTAATTACATAAATACTCTATGTTGCGAAAGGCCAAGGTAAGGTCAAATTTTATAACTTAGTCGATGGCAAATGACTATGATTTCTATGAACCTAACATTTGTGACAACTTCAAACTTTCTAGATGCAGTCATGTTCCATAGTAGTCCAATAATATCCCAATCTCAGAATTTTCTTTACCAACACTTAACCATTCATATTGGGACGATAAACCCTTTCGTGAACCTCTTCTATGATCCAACATGCCTCTTCCTCCATCACACAATACAGATGGACCCCATCGGTCATCTTTTTGTACATTATGCCATCAAAGACCATAAACTGCAAAGATAATTTTTGGATCATATCCTTATCCTTTTTCTCTACTCCTTTGGGGTATTCATCGCTTTCTAGATACCTCTATATGTTAAGGGGTGATTCTTGGCTAATACCTATATTGCCCCTGTGTCCCGCAGCATGACATCTCAAATAGGAGAGTGATAAGCGATTTCATAGGCATTGCCTTCAGCCCATCCCAAATGAAGACTAAAGTGGATAAGACATCAACCATTACATTTTATTCTCATGGTAAATGATGGAATATGACTCTCTGAAAACTCTGCACCATACTCTTCACATATTCTAAATATAGGCCCAAACATTTTTATTTCAATTCCCACTCTATTGTTACTTGCAAAATGACCAATAACAAATCCTCAAACACCTTTACTGTCTTGACCCTTATTTGCTTCAAGAGTTAGAGCCCCAATGCACATGCTTCATATTTAGCCATGATATTAGTCACGTTGTAATCAAGCTTTTTGGCTACCGAAAAGAGCTCTCCTTTTAGTGAAATCATAATTATCCCACTCCTTCACCTTTCTTGTTTACTACTCTGTCAAAGTAAACTCTCAACCTTAGAGGTTCAATTACTCCTAACCATTCATATGGGAACTAGGGAGCCTTAAACTCTCCTTCTTTAAGGGTTTGTTGTGCCAAATACTCTGAGACTACTCATCGTTTGGTCACTTTCTTAGCCACATACTTAATATCAAATTCAATCAGCATGATCAACCACTTTACCAATCTTCATATCATGGATTGACCCTCATAGAGGTATCTAACTGGGTCTAGCTCCGAAATCACCTCTATAGTATATGACTGAAAGTAATTTCCTAACTTTTTTATTATCCAAACCAGTGCCAAACAGGTTTTCTCTATTTGATTATACTTCTCTTCATAAGGCAAGAACTTCTTGCTAAGATAATACACTGCTTATTCGTTCCTCGCTTCATCTTCCTGAGCTAGCATTGCACTTACAAAACTATCTTCCACCATCATATACAAAGTTAGTGGTTTCTTATGCCTCGGTGGCTTCAATAATGATGGGTTAGTCAGATAATCTTTTATCTTTTCAAAGGCCTTTTGACACTGTTCATTTCATTCCATCAGTTACTCCTTCCTCAGTAGCTTGAAAATGGATTCACATATAGGGGGTCAATCTTGCTATAAATTGATTGATGTACTTCAAAAAGCCTAATAAACCTTATCCTTCTTTGTTTTGTCTTATGTGCGAACATGTCTTGAATTGCCTTTATCTTATCAAAATCTATTTTAATACCTTTCTCATTGATCACATGTCCCAACAGCTTACCAGAGCTATCTCTAAACAAATATTTCTTTGGATTTAGCCTAAAATTGTATAAGTCAACTCAGTTTAGGAACTTTTTTAGAGCCTTAAAATGCTCTTACCTTGTTTCCTAATTCACCATCATGTCATCTACAGACACCTCCACCTCTTTATAGATTAAGTATGCAAAAAGGTCATCGCCATTCGTTGGTATTTCGCTCCCATATTTTTCAATCCAAACAACATCACCTTATAATAGTATATCCCTCATTCTATAATAAATGTTGTCTTTACCTTATCTGTGATGGACATGAGAATTTATTTGTAGCTAGAAAACCTATCCATGAAGGAATACATAACATATGTTATGGCATTGTCAACCAACATGTCAATATGTGGTAAAGGAAAGTCATCCTTTAGGTATGCATTGTTTAGATCCCTAAATTCGACGTACATCCTTACTCTTTTGTCCTTCTTTGGTACTGGTACTATGTTGGCTAGCCATTCGGGATAATCCATTACCTTCAAGAACTTGGCATTCAATTATTTTGCTACTTCTTCTTTAATTAACCTGGCCCACTGGCCTCATCCCTCAAAGCCTCTGTTTGACTGGCTTTATGTGTGGGTAAGTTGAAATTCTGTGTTATGCAATTCGCTTGTCAACCCCTAGCATGTTTCATATGTCCAAGCAAAACCCTCTGATATTTCCTAAGTAACTACTCATACTTCTTTCATTCTTTTGGCATGACATCATTGACAATGTGTAAGATTTTTGGATTTTCTTTTGTGCCAAGATTAAATGCAATGGTATACATAAAATTAACATTAAATATGCTTATGAAATGATGCATGTTATGCATATTACTTTCAGGAAACACATCACATAAGTAATTAAACTAATCATTCATTGCCTTGAACTTAGAAAGAAATACAACATCGTCCTAAAAGAGACTAGAAATAAGAATATTAGTGGTGGCAAAAAAGTCTTCATCATCTATTTGTTGGGTTAGAGTCTCGTTGGCCTAAGTTTTTTCCTCTTTTATACCTTTTGCTTTACAATTTACACCTGTGAGATCAATATTTTGCACTGGATTTGCCTCTTCCCTCTTCTTTGTACTAGTGACAACCTTGACAACTTCCTCAAAACTTAGTTTCATTCGATCATCACCTAGCTTAATCTTCAAAAAGTCTATCCAAAATGTTATCTACCTCGATAAGCTTAATTTTTGCCATAGAATTCTTCATTTTTTCTCCACTTACTTCCTTAATGAAATTCATAATCATGCTCTCAATATCCTCCAACTTTGTCCCAGTGTAAGCAGCTTCAATGAACTTGCATGGCCCAATGTAGTCCCATTCTGGGTCCATGAAGGGTGTGCTCTCTTTGTCAAGTTGAACCTATTCCTTGCATGATCTTTCCAGGTGACCCAAAAATTTTGTTACAGCAGGTATTGCCTTACCTGTTTATCAATGACTTTCTTTTTATCCTTCTATGGCCATATAGGCTGAGGACCATAGAGAACAACAGACTAACCTGATTTTTTATCATCCTTTATCCTTGTAATTTGTTTCCCTTTCTTCTTTGTCTTTTTCCCATCTTTTTCTTCGGATGAGTCCTAACAATTTTGATAACCCAATTCACCAATATCCAGTTGGAAGAAAGCCTTTTCAAGTTCATCCATATCCTTAGCCAAAAACTTTCTCTTCTCAGGCATCTCTGGCTCAAACTTCTTAGCAACCTCGCCCTTCTTTCATAAAGAAATTTGATAATGGCCCACATAAGTCCCTTACTTCTAGCTTCAACTCCTCACCACAATACCCCAACCCTTTCCTAGTAGTTTAACTAGGGAACTCTAGAAATTTTAGTATGGCAGTAGAATTTTCCTTTAACCCCTATCTTGGAAGAAAGTTCATGTTCTTCATAATTCCCATCGCCTTTGGATCAACCCATTTATCTATGACTCCGACAACCTAGAACCTCAGAAATGTGGAACATCTATGCTCAAAGCTAACACAATTTCACCTCCCTTTGCATAGATGATCACATTCTCTCTTTTATAAGGAATCTTAATTTTCTGGTGATGGAAGGCACACCACCGAGAGGATGATATTATGGCCTCCCTAGAAAAAATGAAAAAGTAATTGAAATGCCCAAGACTGTGATCTCCATCATGGCTTCAACTACTCCTATTTTTACCATAGTCTTGAACATGCCTGCAGTTGGCCTTCTACTATCATCATAGGCCCAAATGACACTATCAAAAGTCTCAAAGTCCTTCTCAGATAATCCAAACTTGTGTAATAACTTAATTGGGCAAATGTTAATCCTAAATTCATCACCAACCATCACACATGGCGTGTGTCTCCCCTTTACCTTAGCATAACTGAATAAGGCTAAGTTGTGATCCCTTCCTTTTGATGGTAAATCCTCATATGAGAAAGTAATTTTACCCTTTACCAATGCAATATCATCCTTTAGTACAACTTCATTAGAAATAATTAGGCTGGACATGGCTTCAACCATAGCCTTTTTATGTTCTTAAGAAGTGATAAATAAGTCTCACACACTAATCTGGGTAGACATCTTCTTTAACTATTTCACAATAGGATTGTCATCTTTTTTCTCCTTTATGATGGGTTTGTCTATCCTCTTTTTAACCCTTGCTTCCTTAGGAGCTTCTTTATCAGGATAGTATTTCCTGCTACGTGTCACATAGCTCACCTGCTTCATCTCCTTCTCTTTGTCATTCTCCTCCCACAACTGGATCATTCTTTCCATTAGTTCCTTCTTCATCTCCTCATCTGAGCGTTCCCACAGATTGATGGTATATATGGCTAGAATCTCAGCCATAACCTACTCGATAGTTGTAATAACAACTTCTTCAGAGATCCTAGAATCTATCACGAAAGTCCCTTGATTTGGGGGAGAGACATTACAATAGTTCGGGAGAGGATTCCCTCAGATGCTAGGCCTTCTAGAGTTGGCTGGGACAATTGTCTTGCTATTGATAAGATCTTGAATCTCATGTCTCACTCTGTAGCATTCATCAATATTATGACCTGCCCCTTAATGAATGACACAGTAAGCGTTGATAGGTAGCAAATTAGAAAGTGGTGTCAGCACTAAAGGCTTTAGCACTCGCTTCTTTTTCAACCTTTCAAATGTCTTAAACAAAGGTATCCCCAAATTTATAAACTATTACGACGCTCTTACTGCGCTAACATCAATTGTCTTGTCCCCTTTCAATATGAGGTAGAGATGGGGCACCTCTTCTTCCCTGATACTGTCTTTTAATCTTGCATTTTAACTCTTCTACTTGCAAACCTATCTCCTAAAGGTCTTTAAAGTTTCTAACTAACATTTCTCTAATTTTAGTGCGAATACTAAGCAAAGCCCCTTTTATAATCATTCTGACCTGTTCTTTCTTGTAGGCCTTATGGTTGCCTCTGAAGCTATCTTTTTCCATCTCTAGATGTAGTCATTAAAACTTTCACTAGCCTTTTGTTTTAAAGGCTTTTAATCTTACAGTGTGACCTTTAGATCTGAATTACAAGCATAATGTTTCTAAAAAGCTTCAGCCAACTCCTTCCAATCTTCCCTAACAGTCTTTGGTTGATCGAAGTACTAGGTTTTTACGGACCCTTCTAATGACAACTCAAAAGCTCCAACATAGTGCCTATCGAGACTTTTGATGCCTTTATAATTAACATATACAAATGGACATGGTTTTTTGCATTCTGAGTTTCTATAAACTTGGATAGCTTAGGCATGCAAAAATTAACTAGTAGTTTCTCAGGTTTACAAGCAAGTAATTCCTCAATGTTCGTTCCCCTTTCCACTTAAGGCCTTCTATATTTTCTCCAACTGCTTAACAAATTCATCAAACCGAGTGCTTTCCTTTTCACTTTCTATGGTTTATCCATAATGGCAGTTGTATATCCCACTTCATTCGCAAGCTTGCTTTTATGGTATTCTTTCATCTCAAACATATCATCATCAATCACCACAGGTTAGGGTGCTTCAATTGGTGTTTTCACTTTGATAGTCTAATTGGAAAAAGTCTCTTATTTCTTCAAAATTTAATTCACACTTTTATTTACCTCCTCAGCAATTCTCTCTTCTATCTTATGATTAAAGTTGGCCATCATTCTATTCAAGACCTCTATGATTGAGTTGAGTTTCTGGCTCAGACTCAGAGTCTTGCTTTTTTTACCAAGTCGATTACCCTTTCTCTTCCACGAGGGTTTGGACAGAGCTATGATGGCTACAAGACAAGGGTTATCAATATGATGCATGAATAGATACTTAATTCATGTATGCATGTTATGTACAATTCATTTTGCAAAAGGTCCTCCTAACCTTATTCTTCCCACACATGAGGTCTAGTTTTTCTTTTTTAGGTGGGTTCTCATTCTTCTGCCACTATGGGACATAAAATGTGTGGGTTCACCTTAGACCAAGAAGAGTTTAAAGCCTTAAAAGAACATAAATATAAAGGTACTAAAAGAAGAACCCTTTGCATTACATAAAGAAATATGTATAAGTGAAAAACATAGTCCCTTTACAGAGGGAAGGATGAAAACAAAAATCATAGTAGAGAAAAGGGAATATATGAATATTTACATGTGGGGAATAATTATATCAAATAAATGAGGTTACATTCAAGCTTAAATTAAGGATACATAACCATGTTCTTCAAGGACTTTCACTCTCATTTGAAGAAATGTAAAGAAAAGGGGTCTTTATTCTAAGGCACTATTGGCTCCTATATGTACCTAGCGATTGAAAGGTTATTGACGTTGATGGCTCATATAAACATGAGGGTGATTATCATGATCCCCCATTCGATATACTCGAAGGTATTAGGCTTCTGAGTAATGAATCCTCCTTATAATCTTCTAAGCCTAAATGGAGCTTAAGTCTCAAGTTTAGAGAACCATCAATCTATCTAAGGGCACTTAATGCTCGTGGTGTAGGATAGAGGTCATTTGAATGTAAAAGGACTACTCAATGTGACATTTAAAATATTAAAAGTGAATCAAAGATTAAACATGAAGTCAATTTTGGGTTCCCAATGGGGTCACCACTATAAGCACCTCAAAATTTTGCAATTACTCTCAGACTAGTAGAATCTTGCTTGCGATTCCATCCTTTTATCAACCAATAGGGGATCGAAAAGAAGAGGGTCTCTATGTTGGTAGTAACCCAAAGGTATGGCATGTGGTTGGACCATTAAGGTATCCTTTTAGGCCATGCATAATTTCAAAGCCCTTGGTTTAAAATGGTGGTAATCAGGGAACCCAAAATGGGATAGTACATTAATACAATCCTAAGAAAATATGGAGTCATCACTTGACCTTGGTCAAGATGAGAATCCAGAGAAGGTAAAATCTAAACCTAATATAAGTCAATTATAAGGCCCATTTCGTCTTCACTCCATCATAGATTGGGTTCAAAAATTGGATATGCCTTAGGGAAGAGATTAGGCACCCTCAAACCACTCGGATATTGGGATCCGACCTCCGGACATCTTTGGTTCACTTTTGATGTTTTAGTCGAGTTATTGAATTGTCTAATTAGTGCTCCTAAACATACATCTAAGCACGACTTAGCTAAACACATCAAGTCATCAACTTCAAGGGGAAGGGGATCATATGGCATGGTACAGGGTTTAGTTTACATCATCATCCATTCACACATACATAATCATACAAAAAGAAGGAAGGGAGTCATGCACTATGACTAAAGGAGGGGTTTTATGCATCTCAACCATACATAACATTCATAAAAAGGGATGAGGATCATGCATTCATGGTATGAGGTAAGCATGCATTCATCCATTCATTTATGATTGTCAATAATGGAAAAAGGGGCAAAGACCAAGTACATGTCCTCATCCTAAATAATTCCACCTACACCCCAAGGTAGAAATAAGTTAGTGATGAATTAACACAAAAGCAAACAAGTAAGTAAATATAGAATGGCAAGCAAGGTCCATGGTGATTACCATACCATAACTCCATGGTCAAGGTATCTAACATGTATCTAAGTCCAGAGTCATCACATTTTACCACCACAAATTAGAATATAACAGAATCATTATGCACAAATCATGAGCAATTAAAGAAGTAAATATGCAATGCAAGGCACTTTGGAGGATTTTCAATGGCCTAAGGCATCACCATCATAGAAGGGTCCTTAGATTGATGAATCCTCCCCCTATGTAACTCTTAAAGAGCTAGGCATCTAGAATCATTACTAACCATGATGTAGGGTTAGTATGCAAACGAAGAAAATAAATAAAAGCTGAAATACTATTCACATGTTCCAAATACAAATGAAACCAATGAAAATAGGACTCTCAGGTCATTTGAACCTCAAGTTACTCACTTAATCACTGCCCTAAAATGAACATAATAAAGCTAAAAACCATCCTTGACGCTATATGAAAGATCATGAGCATTAAGATAAAAAGAACCATGAATGTCATTGCAAAGCCCATCAAATCTCCATTTTAAAGTGAATAGGGATCCTTGGCTATCTAGCCTTACCCTATTCTTCCACTAGAGTGATAAAAAAAACAAAAGAATGCCTTTAATAAAATAAATTTGGATGAGCAGAAAAGGAGTTTCATAGAGCTATGCCCAGGAAATAAGGGTTGTATAGCCCATTATAGAGTTGTACAACCCAAGACAGTGGGTTGTACAACCTATACAAAGGCTGTACAATTGTCAAATCTTGGGTTTTCAAAAACACAAAAGAGAAAAAAAGGTGGAAGAATAGGGAAGGGGGTGTTCTGGATGCCCTTTTATGTTTTTGTGCACTTAGAGGCTCACGAGTACAATATTTTCCTCCAAAATGCTTAGAAAATACACAAAAGTGAAGAGTTTACTCTTTTTCTTACTTTAGAAGTTATTGGGTGAGTTGGGGTTTCAGATTTTTCTATATTTAGGGTTCTTTGAGGTGTAATTTATGTAACATAACCTTAGAATTTTTCAAGCCTTTCCTTCTCTTAAAAAGTGGGTGGTACTTATTGGTGTTGGGGCATTTTTAAGTTGTAAAATTTGTTATATGTTTTAGTCTTCCTTCAAGTAAAATTTTGCATCCACCCCGGATTTCCTCTTTAAAGTTTCCTCTTCTCCCAAATGATAGCTTATAAGTGCTTGCCTTGTAGAGAGAGACAATAATGACAACGATATGAAAAAGAAAATTTTCAAATTGTTTAGTCCAGCCTATTTGAAGACTGAAAGATCTTTGATTTCATGGCTCTTGTATTAGGAAGTTTTTGAATTGGTCAAACCAGGCCCATCTAATAGTAAAGGAGGTTCAATATTTGATCTGGCCTATCCAGTGTTTAATTGACTCGTTTGATATCCTTGAAACTACAAGATGCCTTTATTTGGATTGCATTTTTCAGTGAATTAACTGTGAAGTCTTTCATTTCTTTGAAAAAGAAGCTTATGATGAAGAAGCCAAAACCAGACATCAACTTATTTATTGGTGATCAATGATAGGTGTTGTGAGGAGCAACAACTATAATGCTCTCACTTCTTGCGACCTATTTGGCCTTTTTTTTTTTTTTTACATTGGATATAAAATTTATTTGTTTTTATGTTCAATTCTCATATCTTTCTTATTAAATTTTATATTTTTTTTAGTTCATTTTATGTATCTATAAAAATAAATAGCAATGAGTCAAGCATGCTCTAATGGTAACAGTAATCATATTAGATGATGATTGATAAACGCATTTTGATAGTATATGATAAAATACTATAATATATGGGACAGGTTTAAGCAAAGACATAACTGAATTATAATGTAGGAATAGTAATAGACAAGCTGTATCAGTGGAGCACTTTCAAAAGATTTCCCACTTCCATTATGTATTGTTCAACATGTGCAGTGTCTGCCATGGTAGGGATCTCTTTTCCCTTTTAGGACTCACGTGACAGTATTTTTTTTGGTTGCATGCAGGTAGGAATATTATAGCATCAACATGTTTTTCGAGTTAATTGGTTATTAATATGTTTACTTGTCAATAATTTAATTTCTTTTTAAGAGGATATGACTTTGATTAGCAGTTTAGCAATGAAATATTATTCTATGCAAATATATAATATTTTTCGATCTATTGAAAAATAATACATAAAACAAAGTGTGATATGAATAACATTGTGTCTTGATTTTCTTAGAGCTATATTTATATGAATTAATATTATAATTTAACAAAAATGCACATTCAAATGACTGAACGAGTGTGTGTGTATATATATATATATATATATATATATATATATATATATAAGAGTAATTACAAAAGATGAATTAACATATATAAAGGCATTATAACATTTATTTACATTTTGTTAATATATAATTGAAGAAACCAATTACAACATTAAAATCAATATCAATTATTATTAATCAATCAATAGATATAATTAATTTCAGTCACAAATGTAATTTTATAAGAGTTTTTATCATTTATCAAGTAGTTGTATTGGCAACATAATATTTGTAACAAGTAGTAATATAATATAGTTTTATTTTGCTATGTGACAAATAAATTAATAACTAAGTGTATGAATATTCAATTAACCAAAAGAAATAATAATAAGTTTGATAATATAGAAAATTTTTCATATAAAAACAGTTTAAAAAGTTTAACCATATAGGAAGCAATTCTTTATAGTAATCTTTTTTAGGATTTTAACAATAATAAAAGTTTAATTTTCTATATAACAAGAAAATTCTAAAATGACTAAAGAGAAAAAAGATCAATAAAAAACTATAAATTTCTTATTTTTATTAAAAAGTATATTATTATTATTAAAATTTATCATAATAATTTAATTATAATTATATTATTTTATTTACTTAAAAGTTTAATTAGATAATACATTTTTTTAAAATAATAATAAATTTTAATTATTGTTTTTATATTTATTCAACTAATTATTTGAAATAATAAATACTAAATTTATTTTAAATTTATTTTTGTGATTATATTATACAATATGCAGATTCTCGATTAATTTTATAAAATTTTTATATGTGCAAATTAGCAACAAATATACAATTAATACTGGTCTTGAATTCAATTTTGAATAAGGGTTTTCTATTTATCAAATAATTATGTTAACAACATAATATTTTCTTTATAAGTAGTGATATAATATATTTTATCTAATAGTTAATTATTTAATTTTCTTAATTAACTAAAATAAAATATAGAAAAGTTAATAATATATAAAGTTCTACACATAAAGTAATTGAAAAATTTTAATAGTATAGGACATTCTTCGCATGCATAATAATTAGTATTTAATTTTTTCTATAATAAAAAATAAAAATAATAAAAAAAGACTAACGAAAAAGTGAAACTGCGAATTTTTTATTTTTATATTGAAAAATTATATTATTATTAAAATTTATTTTTAATTATAAAATACTTAATATTGTTTATTTATTTGATTGTTAGACATTATTTCATTTAAACTTAATAAAATATTCTTTTTAAATTATATCATATAAGATAAAAAATATGAATTAATAGATAATTTTTTGTTATAACTAATTTTGTATATTATATTAATTTTGAGAAATTTATTTTATTATTTTATTTATTTGATAATAATTTTCTGATAAAATAATAATTGATTATTCAATTAATTAGTAAATTATTTAATAAAATAAATATTAAATTTATTTTTTTAATTATACCATATGACGTATTGATTTGTCCTTAATAATATTTAATTCTTTGATACCAATATAATGTCGTCGGGAACATTACAACACGTATCAGGGACTTTTTCGGGTCTCCATTGTACTATACAAAATTTTGCATAAATTTTCAATTATATTTAAAATTTTAATTATATTAATTATATATAAAAATTGATAAATTAATTTTAATTATGTCTGATGATTAAAATTATTATTTTTGAGGGACATGACATCTAAATAAAAGTAAAATTAGATTGGATATTAATGTCATTATCTCCTTAAATCATTTATAATCAGTAAATATTACCTCTATCATTACTACTTGGCTGTCATATCAAATATAAACATATTTTTCATTTTTTTAATCTAATTTTGATTATTAAATATAATTGAAATTAATTTATCAGAATTTGAATATAATTAACATAATTAAAACTATTAGACATAATTGAAAATTCATGTAAGTATTTAAAATTTTCAAATTATCAAATTCCTCTATTGTAAAACTAATTAATAATGAGTAGAGTTGTACCTGATAACTTCAATCACTTGTATTAATCTCAACAACATTAAAAAGGCATGCATATAATATAAAAGAATGTCTTATTATCTCTTTAGGAGATATTCTTAATGATTTTTCATTAATTTGACTTCAATTAAAATTGAATTTTAAATTCTTATAGTTTCTAAGGAAACTTCAATTATATTTTAAAATATATATAAAAATAAAAAAATAATTTCCATCTCTTAAATTATTAGGAAAGCATCCAATTTATCTTAATTAATAGCTAAATGACTTTTGATTAAGTCAATTTCATATCATAATTTTACAAGTAAGTTGAGGTGAATTATATCAACTGTTGATTAGATTAAGTCATCAAATCAAAATACATAAAAGGATTCAAATTTTAATTTTATAATTTTAATTTTAAAAATAAAAATTTTATTTTATTTTTAAATAAATTTTAAATATTTAAATTAAATTAGTCAATTTTGAATTAATCCGGAGCAGGATTAACTCAAATTAACTTATAGATCAAATAAAATTTAAAAATTTTTTAATCATTTTAAATTATTTTATAAATCGAATCAAATTCAAATAGGATCGAAAAACTACCGCCTCTCCAGCTATTGTAATGAGCCACACATTTATAGCGAAAGAAGATGACTTGATGAATGGGATGGAAAGTGGATAAGTCAACTTTACTGCCGTTATCAAAATTAAGAGTTGTGGGATCTGTATTTAATTTTAAGTGAAATAGAAATTTGGACTGCAATTATTCAGCTAGATATTTAAATTAGAATAATTCATTGACTTGAAACTTGAAAAGGACTTGGCATTTTCTAATGGGACAATACTAATCTCAACTCAAAGAGAATACCAAGAAACAGACAAAATCAATGTGTCTTCAAATCATTTATATAAATGGAATTAACTAAAGAAGTTGCGTATTGCAAGGGGAAAAAGTATAGATTTTTATCGTTACCTCTCCTTTAAAACAATTCATTCGGAAAAAAACATAATTCTATTGATAGAATTTATTTATTTTAATAATAAATTTTTATTTAAAATTAAATTTTTTAGAATTATTAATAAAATTTATTGATTTTCTCATCAAAGCATGATATAACTAAATTTTTTAAATATAAAATTTTCAAATAAGAGAATCATTAATTTAAATTTAAAATTTTAAAATTCTTTTAAAATGTAAAATTTTAAATGCAACTTTAATGTTTAGGTGATCGTAACTTTTTTTTTTTTAGAATATTAGGTGATCATATATTATGATTTTTGTACAACTGACAATTAAATTCAAATATATAGTAGTAGTTCTATTAAAATTTAATTTATAAATAAATGATTATATAGTGAATTTTAATCTCAGCTATTAATTTTTAATTTAAAGACCAAAATTGAATCGAAACAAATTATTTTCATTTCAATGTGAAAGAATCTCAATTAAAAAAAGAAAAGAATTCTTAAAGGTTCTCGGTTCAATGTTTGCAGCCTTTGTGTGTAAGGCTGAAGGGGATAGGGACTCGCAGACAAAACTCGACACTCCAAAATCCTAATATCATCATCCGAGAAAACGAATCCAATTTGTCTTCTCTAATTTGATACTAAAATTAAAATTTCCTAATTTTGATATATTTAAATTGGAAAAATAAACCCCAAAAAAATTGTTATTTATCTTGTAAAATGATTGTTCTTTCTGTTTTGGAATGAAAAATTCATAGTTTTCAATACGTGGCTAAAGAGTACAATGCAAAGATATATATATATATATATATATATATATAATTTTTTATTTTAAAAATTTTAATATTAAGTATATTTTATTTAAATCTATTCAAAATTTAATCTTTTCTCATTAGTATTCTATCTTTATATTTAATTAGACCTTTAAAAAGTTTATTGAATTTAACTGTATTTGAATCACCTAAGTAAAATCTAATTATAATTTTTTCATCTAAATTAACTTTTATTTTAAAAATATTTTAATCTATTAAAAAATTAATTAAACATATGAAATGAAATAGCATTTTTTGTGAGAAACATATTAGGCTTAAATACATTTATTTTTTAATTATTTGTAATTATTATATTATATGACAATTAGATCTCTAAAAATTTTGTTGAATTTGACTCTATTTGAATTGCATAAATAAAATATAATTATAATTTTTTTATTTAAATTAATCTTTAAATATTTGAATTGTTAATTTAAATTCTATAACATTTAAAATACTTGGATTGTCGGAAACTATTAAGTTTATTTCTCCTATTCAAAAATAAATTTATTTATTAAGTTCTTATTTACCTAAATTTAACCTTTAAATCAAGATATTTTAGCAATTTTAAAGTTTTACTCCACATTCGTGTTTATATAAAAAAAAAAATTAATAATACACAAGTAATAAAAACAAATCACACAATGCATACCCATAAGATGCAATAACTTTAGTTAAAAAAACAAGAAGTTATGGCACTTACTACAAGAGTTGGTTTGGTTGGGTCTCCTAGGTTAAGGTGAATTCGGGTGTTCTCGGTTCAGCTCCTGCAAGATAGTAGAGATGAAAGGGGTGTCGACCGGTTCTCGAAGCCCACTCCAATACTTAAATTAGTAATCGGTAAAGGATATGAAGTGGGTGAAAGTAAAGTGAGAGAAACACTTGGTGAGACCCTTTGTATAGGAGTGGCTTATTTTCTTGTTGAAGTAGACTTGGATTCTTTCTTGATTAGTAGTATAACTTCCTAATGAAAATTAGCAGTAGGTTGAGTGTATATGGACTGAGCCAATCTTGTTATTATGATGAGGCTGAACCAAGCTTTACATGTATTTAGGTTTAACCCATATTTACCTAGATAGTATCATATGTCCCCCTCGAGACCGAGTTAGTTTATGTCTTTGATTTATCCCCAAGAAAAGGATGAAGTCGATGTTATCAAGCCAATATTAATCCTAGCCATTACACTAAATTGAGTTGTTAGGTGCTTGAGAGAGAATTTTGAATTTTAAAATTGAAACGTCCAGTCAATGTGCAATGCCACGCATCATCTGATTATCTAGCTTTGGTTAAAGCATGCTAATTGATTTAATGTGAGCCATCTAATGAAATTGACGGTTTGTCTGGCTCTATCATTTCGTCTCCTTCATTTGGGGCTATAAATAGGGGTTTTAGCAGTCCATTTTCCCTATTTTGCTTCTCTTTTGCTTGCTTCTACAATTTTGGGTTATTGTTTTGTTGTTGGAGATTTGAGGCTACATAATCTTACCTTTGCATTTGAGGACTTTCATTTTTGATTTGCAGAAGGTTAGTTATGGGTTTTCCTTTTTTGTTTTATTATGTTATTCTTCTGATTAAACATTTTGCCATGGATCTTTGAGATGAATCCTCTTCTTCTTCTCATATTGAGGACTTAACCATTTTTGGGGCATATGAATGATAAGTTGAGAATCTTGGCTCAAGATTATGTAAAGAGGAAATTGTTATTGTAGAATAGGTGGATAAAAAGAGGGATGAGGGTGAAGCTATTTTAAATGGATGAACTGTGAGAAGCGAGGTAGGAAATATTGAGCTGGTAGAAATGGCACCTCAACCAAAGCTTATTAAGGTTTAGAGACTCAATCCTTAGGTTACAAAAATTTCGAGCAGATTGACATAGAGAGATTTGCTCAAGATTCAAAGACAATATAAGATTTCAAGCAATTTTACTCTTACTGTGCCTGAGCAAGATATGGGGGTTTTCTTTTCCATTTCCTTAGAACTAATTCATGTTTTATGAGGAAGATTTAAAGGTTAGGCTCAAACTACCTCTTCCTTTACATCTACAGTAAGTATTTGTTAAATGTAATTCCATCTCATCTTCCTTTACCCCTTAGAATACTTGTGGCAATGTTTATGCTAATTCACGAGAAGGAATTGCCCTTTACCATCGATGTGTTCAAACATGTTTATTCACTCTCGAATCACTTAGGAAAGGACCATTGCCATGTCTCATTGTGCCCAAGCACTGGGCTTTTTAATAACTAACTTTCTTCCATAAAGGGATGCCAACACAAGTATTTCATACTTACTTGTGCTAAGGACATATATTTTTTTCCATCAAGGTAGATGGCGAAGAAGGAACAAAATACAGATATTGAGGTCCTTCCTCAGGAGGATACGATGGTTGAGTAAATTCAATTGGAGGTTCTCATTGACCTGATTGAACTAATAAACAAGCATCATCCTGTGGCCAAGTTGATTGGTAACAAGATTTTTGTTGACTGTTATAACATTAACTAATGTTATTAAATATTTTTTTTTTATTTTATAGAGATGGATTTTAAGGTAATCTAAAAAGAGATGGAACAAGACAGCATGGGCGGTTATTAAGAGAAGTTGGTGAAGAAGGCTATTTTCCAAGAAGCGGCTAGTTAAGGAGGTTGCTCTAAAATCTCCAACTTAGGACATTCATAAGCCTATTATAGCATTCCTCATTCGCTCAGAGATAGCCAAGGAGTTATCCCAGAGGTGCCTCTTTAAAGAAAGCTTAAGTTGAAATAATGGAATCAGACTTGGAGAATTGTTCATGCTACCCAGGAATTCGAGTTAATGCCCTGATCCCTAAGGGTATTTAAGGGGGAAGTATAAAGAGCGCTCGTTGTCTTACTCTCTAGTTAATAAAGCCTTAGGAAAGATATGCGTTCTGCCTAAAGAGTAACAATGATTTGGGTTGTTAACTAATAGTTAACTAATAAATTAGGTGATAATGCACAGTTTGAAGGTGAGTGTGCTGAGTAAATTATAGTGGTAAAGAAGTGCTTAGTGTTGATTTTTTAATTGGGCCAGTATTGTTTAAGACTAATGGCAATAAATGGATCAGTGTCAAGGTACTACTAAGCAACATATAACTAATATTTTTGAGTTGGAAATTCACTTGATGATAACTTAAGATGAGTTAACTACTCTCACCAATGAGCACCAAGACATTTTGAAGCAAGTAGAGCAGTCTACAAAATACATTTGCTTCAATGAATAAGGTTTTTGGTGTCACTAAAGCAAAGGTCACAGAGTTGAAGGTTGAGTTAAAGGGTGCATCAAGGAGGAACATCGAGCTTCTTGCAGAAGTGGAAGTATGGAAAAAGAAAGAAGGCGAAGCTCAATCTCTAGCTAATAAAGAAATAGCTTAGATTTACCTAAGCTGCAATGTTGCCATTAAGTGTGAGCTAGCAAAAGTGCATCAGAGCTTAGATTTTAAGTTTGTCTGTGAAATCATTCCTAGGAAGAAAAAGAAGATTTAGGAGAGGAAGAGGTAGGGGAAAATGAGGTGAAGGAGAGAGAGGAGAAGGGCAAGTCAAAAGAATAGTGTGCAAGCTAATTTGTAACCCTTGGCTCACCTTATTATTACAAAAATTATTTTTTTGAAGTTAATGAAAATCTCTCTTCTCTTGCTTCATTTTGTTGTTCCTCCTTTATCTTTTTCTAATCCAAACAAATAATCACATTTTTCAATATTGACATAGTAATGATGAGATAACAATTAAGTGAAATGATCAAACTTTATATGTTAGCAATGTAAACATCTTAATCTTAAGATAACCACATGCTAAGACTTAAGAATTACTGATAGTAATTTAGACAATTTCCATACGCCTATGGGTTTGATACACATAAGGTCCAGACCCTTCATGTAGTGTATTAGATTTATCAGTTCAACACATATTTTCAACTCAACATATATTTCTTATAATGCACTAGATTCGTTAGCTCGATGCATGTTTTAAGCTCTCGCATTGCACAAGACTTATTAGCTCGGTATATGCAACTTGTGATAAAACTGTATGGCTCGTACCCAATAGTGGAATCTGTTAATTGGTCTATGTTCGATAGAAGATAGTTGTCTTTTAGACAAACTTTGTTGAGATCCATGAGGTTAACATAATTCTCCACTTTTCGTTCAACTTCTTTACCAACAAGACGTTTGCTAACCTGTCCGGGTATTGTACTTCTCGAATGAACCCATCATAGAGCAATTTATATACTTTTTTAGTAATGGGCTTTTGGTACTCGAGTGTATGATTCCTTTTCTTCCATTTAACTAGTTTTATTGAACGACCAAGGTTAAGCTTATGGACAATGACAGAGAGGTCAATTCCAGTGATATCTGAGGGGACCATGTGAACGTATGCAGGGTTTAAAGTAGTGTCGAGCTTATGTCTTTTTTATAGGCTTGGTATATTTTATTTTGATGTAAAGGGTTCGATCTTTACTAACTAAAAGAGATTTCAAGTCTATTATGGGGTCGACATTGTTTAGAGTATCCTATAGGATGATGTCTAATTATTCAAAGAATACAACATGGTTCACCTCTTTGAGGATCTTCATGTAAGTTTCATAGGCCACCTTCTAATCCCCTCTGACTACTACTACACCTTGTTCAGTAGGAATTTTCATTATAAGGTACCTAATGCATGTACAAGCTATAGTGTCATATAAGATTGGTCTTCCAATGATGGTTGTATGCAAAGGGAATGTCCACAACCATCCATATAGCTTTGAACTTCTTTGTGATCTTCGCGTTTCCCAACTCCATGTTCAACTCAATAGAGCTCATTATATCAACCTTGGTTCCTCTTAGACCAATTAAAGGAGTTCAAATTGGATGCAGCTTCTTGAAGTCTAAGTCAAGTGCTTTAAAGGCTTTTGCAATCATCATATTGACTGAGCTATAATCATTTATAGGGATCCATTTAACCAAGTAGTTTTCGATATGGCCCTAAACCATTAAAACATTTGCATTGGGGTGTTTAGCTTTCTATCATCATTGACTAAGGATAAGGTGATAAGGCATAACATGTGCTCTTCCACATTCTCTTTATTGTTCACCGAATAAACTTCATGAATTTGCCTTTTCCTCGCAATAGAACTATCTCCTCTTATGACTCCTCTAACAATAACATTAATTACCCTCGCATATGGCCTGTTGTTAGGCATTTTGTCACTATGATCGTTCTCCTACTAGGGCTCATATTCGAAGCTATTCGCTTTTTAAACTAGTTAAGCTTTCCCTATTGGACCAGTCTTTATATTTCTAAGTATCATGTCCATTATCCCTATGAAAACTATAGTATCTAACTTTGTTTTTTATGGCTAAATTCATTAGTGGCTGAGAGAAATGGATCCTTTCTCCTGATCTTTTGATTTAGTGGAGGACTTCACTTCTACTAACTATAAGTGGCATTAATACCGAGTCGAGCTACCACCGAATCACTAGAGCCTTATCATGAACCTCATTGTTTGGCTTCATTCCTATTGCTCATGCTATCTCTTCTCCCCCTTTCTTTCTTTTTTATACAAACCATGTGAGTAAATCCGCAGGTTGTCATCCAAACGAATGAACCTAATACTTTTTTCGCCAATTTATAGAAATTTTTAGGAGGATCAATGCTAAAAGAATCAAAGATCCCCTAGTTCTTGCAATTCTTGATCATTGCATCTATCACTACTTCATGATTGAGGCTGTTTATTTACATAAATACCTTGTTGAACTTAGCTAGGTAGTCTCATAGTGATTCTCCTTCCTTCTTGACAACATCATGCACATCAGAAGAGATTTTTACTTGGGGAATGATTGACATAAATAGAGCTGCAAAACACTGAAATAGCTAGGTAAAACTATGAATAGAGCCATATGTTAGGTCTTGGTACTAGTCCTATGTTACTTCTTCCAAGATGGTAGGGAAAATTTTACACAAGAAAGTATCCAAGCAGTTGTAGATAGGGGTGGGCATTCAGTTATAACTGAACCAAATCAAAAAAATTGAAAATTGAAATTACATGAAAAATATTAATCAAACAGAATTGAATCGAAATGTATTATATATCAAACTGAACCAAACTAAATTAAATTGGTTCAATTTAGTTCAATTTTATTAATCAGTTATGAGCTTTTTCTTTTATCTTTTGAATTAAGTTTATAATCAGTATAGGCTATCTTTTTTATTTTATTCTAAATTCAGTGTATTAAAATTATAATTTTCTAAAAATTCATGCAAAGTATCTTAAACAAGAGCATATGTATATCATAAACCAAGGCATAAAGCATATATATCAAATCATAAGTCTCATATAACAAAGTGTCATAAATGGAGCATAACAAACTAAAAATAACAAATTAAATTCAAAGACAAAGTTACATAATTTTCACTTCATCATCAAATTGCTTTTATTGCATCATCAAGTAGAGAATATGTATAAGACATTAGGGCCTCCAAATATGAGAGGGGAAAATTTTAGTAATCCGAGTATATGCATTACACAAAGTCACCTGAACAAAATGAAAAAGAATGTAACCTAGTAACTCATCCTGAGAGATTTCGTAGATCAAAAAGCTAAACATAAGCAAAAAAGAATGCCTCAAAAGAGTGACTATGCTTGTGACTTGAGTTAATTAGAACCAGCTCAATATCTAACCTTAAACTCCTAGCTAACAACATTAATATTTTCCCAATAATTACATCCAAAAGGGCTAATTCAAAGAGCCAAATCAAAGAATTGTCCTCTTTAAATACATTTTTTTTATCACAAACGAACAACCCGTCATCACTAAGCTTAAGAGAAGTAGAGCAAGTAATTAAAAAAAAGGCTTTACGGAGCCAAATTTAGAGATGAAGACATGCATATCTACTATTTTAAGATAATTATTCAATTAATGAGAACATTTTGAAATATTTATTTAAAATTAAAAGATGAGAATTTCCTTGAAAAATAAAGTTTATAGCTGAATGATTATCTTCAATTTCTCCATTAACCAGTTGCTTTGGCTTATTGATTTGCAAATTCTTTGATTTTAGGTGCTCCACACACTTAGGGTAGCAACAGATACAAAGCAATAAACAACCAAATTTTTGTACAAAAATACACTCTTTTAGTGATCAGCTACAACAATAACAATGAATATCAAAAGAAAAACAAAGTTAATAAACAATAGATTGGCACCACCAAAGATAGAAGCTCAAATGCATAAAAAAGGGAAAAAATGCAAGAAGGTGAATTAGGTCAGTTCTATGACGATGAGGAGAGGTGGTGGCAGGAGTGGAGGATGATAATGAAGTGTGGTGGAGGGTTGAGCATGATGAGAAGAATATGAGTGTGGTGTGAGTAGTGGCGACATGGGGGGAGAGATAAAGCTATTGTAAGGAAAAAGAAAATAGAGGAGTTTTGATAGATAGAATTAGGGTTAACCGTATATAGAAACACATAAACAAAATGACATAATTTTGTAATTTGGTTAGTTTAGTTAACTGAACTTGAAAATACTAAAATTGAGCTGAATTGAAATTTTTTAAATATTATAACTAAACTGAACTAAATTTTCAAAAAAACCAAATCAAAATTTCCAAATTAAATGGCTTTGTCGGTTATTTCAATTTTAATTAAGAGTTGTCCATCTCTAGTTGTAGAGCTTCAATATGGACTAAAATTTATAGAGATGACTCTGAGTGTCAATTGTAGTTATTGATTAGTAACAACTTAAATTTGTGGGGAATTGGCTTGACCCTTACTTCTACAGTAAGAAAGTTGTGATCATAAGAGTGATAGTTAAGGGCAAAGTGTTCCTTTCCTTGTGTTCACTTAATAGCCTCCATAACCTTCTTCTAAAAGCATCATCATTCCAATAAATGCTTTTTACACACAACTCAACTTTTCATTGGCTTGTATGAAGACTCACCTATAACATTGTATGTTTTTGAGCACCTAGTCTTACGCTCCTCCTAAACCAGATCTTTTACTTGTTCCTATCAAGGTAGTAGGCGTAGTGGCCTTTATAGCTTAGTAGTTACAACTGGTGGGGCAACCAAGGGTTCCCATTGTGTGAGTGCTTACTTAATTCGCTTCAATGTTGCTATAAAGTCTACATAGGTAGCTACAAGTTAAGCAGTGGCTTGAGGGTCATGGTTTGGTGTGTCAACGAGGCTAGAGACTTGGTTCCCCTACGTTATTAGGGGAGTGAAAGTTAGAGGTTATGTTATGGGTGTGTTTTCTAATATGCTAAACTAGTTATGGATTTGTGCGGTTTTTAGGTAGTTGGGAGAAGCTATGGTTGAAGGTTTAGAAGGTTTGTTGCAGTAAGTCCGCACTCATCGCACCAATGATGTTATGACACTTACTTCAAGAGTTGGTTCGGTTGGGTCTCTTAGGTCGAGATAGTCTGTTTGGGTGTTCTTGGTTCAGCTTCTGTGAGACAGCAGAGATGAGAGAGGTGTTTGGCCAGTTGTCGAATGCTTACTCCGATACTTAAGTCAGTAATCTGTAGAGAGTATGAAGTCAATGAATATAAAGTGTGAAAAATACCTGATAAAACCTTTTTATTATAGGAGTGGCTTGTTTCCTTGTTGGAGTATAGTTAGATTCTTTCTTGAATAATAGTGTAACTTTTTTATGAGGATTAACTTTTTGATGAGAATAAGTTGTGTACTAAGTGTCTTTATATGGGTTGAGTCGTGCTGGCTTGTAGTCCTATGAACTCTATTATGGGCCGAGCCAATCTTGTTATTATAATGAGGCCAAACTGGATTTTATGTGTAGTTGGGACTAATCCATATTTACCTTATATATATATATATATTACTTGAGATATTACTTTTAATAAAACTAATAACTTGACGCACCAACCATTTTAAATATTTACGGTTTGATATGTCAATGTGGCATATTGTGAAAGTATTTTAAATATTTTCTTATATATGCATGACTCTTATGTTCCTAAAATAAAAACTAATTTATTATTCATTAAACTTCGTAAAAAATAGAAAAATCTCTTACATACAAAAATTAAAATCATGATTATTTAAATAATTATTGATATTTTTATATTTTTCTACATTGATTTAATATATATGAATAATAATTTTATAAAAATAGACTTTAATTGATTTTAATATAATATAAAATGCTATATACCTCTTTAAAAAATTATTTTATAAGTAATTATTAATTTATTTGATAATATGTATTTTATAGTAAAATTAAATTTATGAAATTATTAAAATTATTGTAATAATTGTTTGCTTATTAAGATCAATTAATAAAAATATCTTGATAAATTTTTATTTTAAAATTAATGATAAAATTATTTTAAAAATATTAAATAAAAATTATATAAAATATTAAATTGTATAACGCGAGTTAACAACTTGTTTATATTAAATGTTGAGCTTTAAAAAAAAAAAAAATTTAATGAGACTTTGACATGCGGCTTATCGAAAATAATTTTTAACTTTTAAGAAAATTAATATAGCCAAAACCAAAGCCTCCTCTATAAATAACAACTAATATAATATAATAAGAAAATTTTAAATATGTAAAAATTATTTTTAGTTTTAAGAGCATATTTGGCATTATTATTAAAAAAAAATGATTTTGAAAGAAAATTACAAAATATTATTTTTTATAAGTGATTATAGATTTTTTCATATGTATTTTGTGAGAAAAAATAACTATGAAAGAAGCTAATATTTGAAGATTTTGTCAATATCAATTTTTTTAAGCACAAAACTCATGTTAAACAAATTTTATAATCATTTAAAAAAGAATTTTTTTTAAAGGAGAAAATATCATTACCAAGAGAAAGAGTACAAAGTCAAGATTGCCTCATTAGCAAAACCTTACCAAGAAAAATCGAGCGAGACAAAATCATGATTAAAAAAAAAAGTGCAACTCAATTATGAATAATTTGCTAGCCAAGACTATGACAATCAGTCAAAACAAGGTTACCAAGCCATGTAGGTTCGTCCTCGAGCCAAATACTAAATCGCTTATTATTGTTACCCTCCTTTGCCAATGCATGTGCTTAGGCCTGAGCACGGTTGGTCTAATGTGAGATTTTGAAGAATCTCATAATCGTACCGAAGAATCGGTCCTTCCGAAAATTGAAAGGCTGACACTAGACCAAACAAGGACCGGAATCAAAATAAATAAAAAATTAGTCTAATTTTAGTTCGATTTTTCGGTCCTATTTGGTTACTTATTTTTTATTTAGTTTCAACTCGGTCCTAAATTTATTATTTTTAAATTTTATAATTATAATTATTTTAATCTATTTTATTCATATCAACTATCATTTTAAATATTATGAAATAAATTATAACAAAAAATTATTTATTTTGAATGTATAAAATTAATAAAAATATAATTTTATAATTATAAAAAGAATTATATTAAGTAATATTCAAGTATATAAATATATAATATATTTACAAAATATATATATGGTTCAGTTATGTTCTGTTTTGGTTTGGTCATCGATATAATATTTAAAAGAAAATTGAGATTTGAACCAATTTTAAATTAATTTTGATTCAGTTTTAATCTGGTTTTAATATTTTTTTATATTTTTATTTTAATATTTATTTTAGTTCGATTTCCAATTTGATGCGCAAAATATTGAGAAACATGCGCAACCATATGTGCCATCATATTACACGTTCTAGAGATAGCTTGAAACCAACGAATTTGGGTAATGGCAGCAAGAGCATGCATATCCATAATCAAACTCGTCAACTCAGTCATAAACGAGGCTCCTCAAATCAGATAAATCACATCACTCGCATCGGAATCAACCTTTTAACCCTTAATATTCAAAAGCAACTAAGTCCATTTTTTACCTAATAAAAAAACGTGCTTTACAAATCTTAAGGAAGAGCATGATGCCTACTCTCTCTCTATCTCTCTTATTTATCTTGTACAAAAGTAGAGAAAAAAAAATCATATTTCTTTTTCACTTTTCTTTATCATCTGTGTCCTTCCCTTTTCATCTCTTATAAGGTACATTTTCTTACTAATGGAACCCAGGCGCAAGCAGTGTCTACGGCCATGAAGGAAGCTTCTTTGTCGATGAATAAGCGACGGTGAAGATGCCGATTGAATTCTGAAGTTCGGTTAATGAATCAAGTAGAGTCGCTATCACCCTTCTAAAAGAAATCCGACTACAACAGAGTTACCTTTATTATGACCAACTAGGTACGAAAATAAAAAAATACAAAAAATAAGAAGTACAAACGGACTTGAAAAAATAATATTTTTTGAAAAAATATATAAATAAAAATATATTTATAAATATTTTTTACATATAATAAATATTAAAACACTTAATTATGAGATCATATAAATAATAATATTAAAAATAATTATCTAAATTAATATTAATCATAAAAAATAAAAAAATGAAAATAATTAATTAAATATTTAAAAAATAAATATTAATTGTTTATACATTTTGTCACTAAAATTAATAATAAAAAAGATAATTCTAAAATGAAAATATATTTATTAATTTTTTAAAATTATAAAAATGTAGCAGAAATGTTTTAAATAAATTTTAATGAGTTTGTGGGAAGAAAACGTTTTCCAATCATGAAAACGCCTCCTTTTAAAGGTTTTGGTTGCATGAATAATAAGACAAAAATAGAAATAGAGAAAAAGGTGAACACAATCATGAGGAGCAACACTGTCATAACCACATTCCAGAAATGTCATCATCTGCAAAATTATACATAAAATAAACAAATTATATTGCACAACGTCTAGATGATATATAATATTGTCGAGCCTTTTAGAACTTCGATAATCATCATTTTATTTTTTTTAATTTATTTACTTTTTTTTTCTCACATATTGATAATAAAAGTTAAAGTAATTATAGAATATTTAATATTTATTATTAAATTATTTATGATATAATCAATTTTTAATATATTAAATAATATTAAAATTAGATAATTGACTTTAATTGGTTTTATAAATTTCACTATATGTCCAAATACAAATAATGCATTTGAAATTTCTAACTATAAACAAAATCAGTATGTTAATAATGATTTATTTTTAATTTAATTTATACGTATTTTTAAATTGTAGTTCATATATATGACTTTTATTTTATTCATAATTAGTAGACTTTTGTTTATAATTTTAAATATTTTACTATTTTTATCATGAATTCAAATATAACATTTTTCTTAATTAGTGATTATCTACTGTGTTTCATCAATAAATTATATAAACATCAACTATATATATATATATATATATTAATGTATGAAAATATTAATTAATATTTATATAAAAATTATTTAAACTTATTGAAATAATTATTATCAAGCGGATACACGGCTTGTTATTGTTTAATCACTGGGATATTAAGAGCAACAAACTAGTTGCCCTCATTTAAAAAACAAAAAAAGCTTTTTTTTATTTTTTAAGTAAAGGTATCGAAATAAGTTATGATATGTGAACAAGAGTCATCAAAATACATAAAATTAATGAATTAGGATTGAATTTTAATCTATTAGTGTTATAAACGAATTGACTTATTTATAACACAACTTGAAAAGGGTCGATAATGAGTTGACATGCGAACCCATTACAAACCGTTTGATATCACATATCATGTCAATCAAACACAATCTATTTATAATCTAAATAATTTATGTGTAATATCAAGATTAAAATGATCATTTGTATAAAATATATGAATATATTTTTTTTGGACCCAAGCCTGTTTGGCATCATGGACTCGACGAATATTTCTCCTACATAAATGTACGAAATAAGTTCTGAGGCTAATCCTCCTAAATATGCAACTAGCTGAATGCAGGAGAAAGAATGAATGTTGGAGGATTTAAATTAGGCTAGAACTATGGTAAGCAAGAAATGAGCACAAAAGAAAGCTATTGTGTATGGCTAATTGCATTTCAATACCTATGTATTTTCTCATGACCCCATACAAAATGGTGTAATGGCAATACACAGCTCTAGTAAAATAGCTACTGCCTGTGCTATAATTGTCCTCACTGGTATTGCTACATATCATTGAGGTTGTTTTGTTGTAGCAGGCTTGACGAAAGAGAAGTCATCTTCATTGCTTGTTGCTTCCTCACGGTGGGTTTCACTTAGTTCAACAGCTTGATCGTCATCCTCACTTGTTCTTACAAGCAAGTTGGTGATTAAGGATTTGGGGGATAATGCCTCAGCTTCCATATCAGACATTTCCTGGTCTTCATAGGAATATGATGAGAGTGTTGAGTGCCCAGTTGTTTTGAAACGTTGCAGTGAGTGTACAGAAGAGTGCAGTGTTGATGATGGGCTTGAACTTCCGCCTAAGATTCTAGTGGGAGATTTCCCTCCCTTCTTGTGCCTCTTTTTCACAGCCATATGCCATTTCTTAAGGGCCTTACTTGTTTGTTCATCAAAGATTGATTTCTTCATATGTGAACCCATCTGCGAGCGTTTGCCAATAGTGTAGTTACCGTTCACAAAATGAAACATAATTTAAATGCTCACAATTATGGATGGAATAATCAACGTGTGTGGGATTAAAATGGTTTTTTATCCAAGAAATTTAAGCTCTGTTTAATATCGAATTTATTGCTAAACTCTGGTTTGGCAACATAAGCCATCTGAAATTGGAAATAGCACTTTGAAACATTTGATATCTACATTCCACTAGTAGAAAAATTTTAAGTAACAGATGAAAGTGCTTACCTGAGTTACAAGAGCATATAATGGAAGTGTGATGTAGCTGCAGAGAAATAAGACCCCAACCCTGCAAGGCCCCGGTGAAAATTCAATCCAGCAGTTTAATTTAGCAGAGAGATTAAATGTCCAAACCTATATATGGCTCCTTTTCCATCAAGGGTTAACTATGGCACATACATCACTGAAATATGCATATGTTACTTATGATATCAGCTATAGCGTGTCAGAGGTGAAATGATGCTTACCCTAAAGCAACTTTTACTATTGCAAGCTTGAAATTCGCATGGAAGCAAGATTTTAGCCCAAATGAATACTGCATGTGAAAAAATTTATTAGCAAGTACTCAAGCTGTGAAACAGGATGAGCAGAATATTCATAGAGAAACTAGGTTGGTGAGAACAATTCATTACCCATATCCACAGGAAGTATGTTATTTGGAAAGCATTCTGCAAGCAACCCGACACAAATAGAAAAATATTAGATTTTCTTTGACGGGAAATCAAATCATAAATCTCCCAAAGATTTCCTTATAAAGTGAACATTTGATAAAGAGTAAAGGTGTCTAGAATTACACTCCCAAAGTCCTAATGCAGGACAGTGAAAAGGGAACTAAATCAGAATGATGATGAGAGGTGCTTTTATAAATGAATTGTTGTTCATATAGATGCTGAAAGAATGGAGCTGATATCAAGAACTAACACTAGTTATATTACATATACAATTTTGAAGTTATCCCCATTTACGTAGGTAATGTATGTGCTAGAGTAAAGGACATCCAATACCTGAAATAAAGCAAAATGGATGAGATGAAGAACTAACTGAGGCCGAGCAAACCAAAAATATTTGTCTGAGCCTTGTACAAGAGGCATCCCTTGTACTACTGCATGTCTTTCTGCAATTTCGAGAGCCATCTTTGTTAGAATGGCCTGAAGCTCTGTTCCAACAGCTAAGATTATCTGCAACCAAATTGGTTAGAAAATCAATTTTTCCTCCTAATCTGGATGAAGTGGTTGCCAGCAAAATACTTACAATCAAAGGGATCGTAGAAGCCCAAAATAATGCTTGCCATCCTAAAAGAAACCACCAACAGATTGTTAGAACATATAATCTTGCAAATTCAACCTGTGAGTGCTATTTATTTGTTACAAAATCTTTCAAAACAAAAAAAGAGAAGTGCATTACCTTTAACATTCAGGAGCAAGAAAATGACAAAGGATGCCCACAAAATAGGACTGTCAACAACATTCAACAAGTTTGGTTGATCAATATATTTGAGAACTCAGCTGACATACCATAAATATATGAAACTATGAGTATAAGCAGTAATGACTACCTTACTCCCACAACGACCTTGAAATCATCCTCTAATGACCTTTTGACGTATTTTTGGAAGTTGAACTTACTTCCAGGAGCTAAATGAACCTACAAATATACTGGTGTCAACACAAGAGTGCGGCTTATCCAACACCAAAAGATGTACATTGTCAATTTGCAAACTCACTGTGATAAATCCATTTCGCAATGTCAAGTAATCAGCCTTGCTAACAGATCTAAAAAATTGTCGGAGGAAGCATCCCTGTAACACATTGATATAGACAATTATAGAAAATTGATGAACAAATATCAAATGGAACATAAGATATAGCAGTATTCTGAATCCTACTGAGTAACAAATTGAACTAATGAAAGCTTAATCTGCAGTGCTTGAAATTGTCAGTAGAAATAAATCTCAGTCAAATTTATCCACAAACAGGAATGTTTTTCAAATAAAGGAAATTCAAATAATAAGCATTGACTGCTGCTTAATCAAAAAACATCTTACAACATAAAAGAAGAAAGGAATTCTAGTCCAGAAACTAGTATGTGCTCTCACGAAAGAAGTCTCATGAGAAAGCCTGAATCTTGATGGATCTGCACATAAATATATATCCAAATTTAGCATCTGATATTACATGTGGACTCAGTAATTAAAAGAAATATGTAAAATCTTCTTCGAAAGCAAAAGGCCCAAAAATTAAGACTAAAACACAGAAGGAGATAGTATACCATTTGAGAACTCATAATCATGGGATAAAGTCTCTTTCTCCCATTCCTTCCACCCACGAATCTGTACAAAGTATCTTCATTAAGTAACTCATTATCATCAAATATGATTTTTTTTTTTTTTTTTTTTGAGTCTTTAGATATAAAACTAGCATGATGCAAGCTAATTAGTTAGCAAGATGTAGAGTTGTCAACAACATTTTCTACTTTCATATAAACTTAAATTTGTCTGTTTGTGGTTAAGTTACTGCTCTATGCATCATTTCAAATGTTCTTTTGTAGCAAAATAAACATATGCTATCCTGCCTATTTTGTGAATAAACTAGATGCATCAGAAAAGTATAAACAAACACTGCCATACCTTTAGTCTTCCAAGCATCATGGTTGTCAAACTATACACCACATGAAAGACAGCTAAAAAGAATATGAGGATGTGCAATTGATGCAATCCGTCAACCGATATAAGTGGTTCGTACCCCTACAAGATAGAACTAAATTAGGAGGCACTTGATCCATTTTGTTAGCTCATATGATGATGAAACAAAACTCTTAGATCCCACTAAAGTGACACGACTAATATATTCAACTAAAACAGTAAATTAGCTAGCTAGATCACAAATAGAAGCAAGTAGAGCAAAGAATATTGATTATCATATATCATTATTAAGCAACATAACTTTTTTTTAAAGGAAAATAAGAAAAAAAGTAAGCATTTTACTGTTTTTTTTTTCCTGAATATATAATTTATATTTTAAGACAGTGAATAATCTAGACCTGATGGCAAAACTTGCTGACAGACAAAAATTGAAAATTGCTGGTATCTGGTTTTGAATTCCAATAAGTCACAAAAATGTGACCCGCAATAGCTAAGGTGGCAGATCTTTATTTCAACCTATTACAAACATCTATGCTCTATGAAATACTTGATACAACTACATTCAACAATTCATTGAAGGATGACTTTTCTTGTTGAGGGAATCTGATTCAACAACCTAAACAAACTTCAGCAAGTGTAGCTAAATTTCTCCATGGAAGAATTAAAGTTCATTTCACCCCTCATGGTTTTCATGAGAAAAACTAGGACAAATTTCGTGTCCCTAGCACGCCGTGTTGAATTAATTGGTCCAACTATGAAAATTATTTAAATGCATCAAATT
Organism: Omphalea diandra; assembly: GCA_949677035.1. Classification (NCBI taxonomy): domain Eukaryota; kingdom Viridiplantae; phylum Streptophyta; class Magnoliopsida; order Malpighiales; family Euphorbiaceae; genus Omphalea; species Omphalea diandra. Next base: position 88,897 of record CATIWR010280373.1, read on the forward strand.
TAATATAATATAGTTTTGGCTAGTCTGGCACCTGCTTACCTTCCACTAACCAAAACAGACAATTTAGAATAACCTTCTTTGCTTTGTTGCTAGTATAATATTCATCAAGGCTATCATGTCAGTAGTTTTGGCGAGGCACAATGCTTGACCACTTCTCAGGCACCCATATAAAAGCTTAAAATCAACGACAAATGAACCAATTGGCAAAATATACACTCACCGTTTTGCATTTAGTAGAAGTTTCAGCACCTGCTAGAGACCTACGTTCAAACCATAATAGCCTCCGATGATGTTCCCCTTCGGTTTCGTCATTTACACCATCTGCACGACATGGCAACATGGTGTCTGCAACCTTGTTGGGAATACATATTTTTGTAATGTATGTCTGACCAAAAGTAAGGAGCAGTGAAATAAATCCCAGAATCATCAGCTCTGCACTCATCATTTCAAAGTCCAATTAGCAATCCCAGTAACACAGAAAAAAAAAAAAATACCAACTTTCGAAAATGTCGATTGTGTTTCAAAAATCATGATCATCAGCATCGAGAATATTTTTTTTAATGAAGTTTTTGGACTAATTTTTTTTCCCAGTTGGAGTACAGAATGCTGAATATAATCATCAAAACTCCATTTCCTTGGCCTCACTTTAACTATTAGCCCAATGGAAAAATATCATAAATATTGACAAATTGTTCTTACCGGCTTTAACCTTCTCCAAGGATTCAAATAGAGCTCTCTTATGCCTTTCTGTCAACCACTGAATTAAAAAACCCATTTCAGAATGACTCGATACAAGATAGCAAATTCAATTAACCACTCTTACTTCCACATGCATAAAGATCGAAATACTGATATATGGAAAAGAAACTCTAGAAAAAACTGATATGGAAAAGAAACTCTGATAAAAACTGAATCTTTTAATTCTTGTGAACATAATTGAAGAAACATTAATTACTGAAACATCCCAAAATTGTGCAGCCCAGAAACGTTACAAATTGAAGAGAACCAAAACAAAAGACCCATCTAAGAAAAGTAGCCAAGAACATCATAAAAGGAAAAAAAAAAAAAAAAAAAGCAAAGAAAAAACATAATGCTTACTGTTCCAAATTTATGAAGACCCTTTTCCAACAAAATAGAGATGATAATCATAACAGCACAAACACCAGCCACAGCCCACGTGGGTGTCTGATCAAGCTTTCGAGCAGTACTATCACTACTTGCAGCCATAACCACCGCCACTTCTCCCCCGCCGTGTACCATCCACCATAGAGACACAGAAAACAGCAGTTTCGTCTTCATTCTGAAAAGCAAAACAGGGCAGAGGAAGAACAAGAAAACAAACAAAGGTTCTATTTAACTTCTATGGTAGAAATGATAAAAACGGAAAGAGAGATAAAGAAGATTGGATTTATTAATGAAAAATAAATAAAATTTTGAAGAAAGATGGTAGTATTAGTACTAGTACTAGTAGTTGTAGGAATGGGTATCTGCCGATGAAGAAGAAAGCTTCAGCTTAACAATAGTTAAAACACGGTCCTGTGCATTAAAAAAAACATTAATGAAGGAGAAATCTTTTGTGTATTTGCCGCAACCTACGTGTGATATAATATTATGTGGTTTGTTTATTCTTTGGTTTCTTACCATATAAAAAATGGCCGTTTCCTATTTGGTAACAGAGAGACAGAAGTCAGCGTTTTTCTAATACATGGCCAATGGTAAATGGATAGTTTTTTTAACGATTAAATGGCAAGAAGGAGCAGTGAGACAGGCAAGGCCAGCTGAGGTCAAAAAGGACGGAGTTGGATATTATCGCCACTGATTGAGGAAGGAAAGTGCTGCGCTTGCATAATTAGGCAGAAAATTTTTTTTTGAATAAAGAGCTGTTTCGCTCCTAAACTTTTTCAAAAGTTCAATCGCATCTATTTTTGGCGTAATTTAGCACATATCAATTAAATTTAATTTTAGGAAAAAAATTAATAAATTATTTTTCATATATTTAAGCAAAATATTTTAAAACTTCAAATAAAAATTAAATAGTTATATTTTTTCTCCATATCTCTCTTAGACTACTATTTTTTATTTCATTCTTATAATAGACTTTTTTTAAGTTGAGATTTGTTATATAAGATTATTAGTTATGTCTTTTAAAACTAGGTCCTTATTTTTTGATAAAATAAAATAATTTGCATTCATAAAATATCAAATAAAAGAATTTCAATACTAATAAAAAATTAAAACTTATAATCCATAACATATTATATTAATACCGAATATGTTAAATCTAATTTGAAAAGTGATAATATTCTTTTATAGAAATACAATCATATTGACAAAATATTAAACTTTCTATAACAGTCAGAAAACACGCTTCACTAGTGACTATACGAAGTCATAGCTCGACATTTTTGTTTTTAATTGAGTTCGATTGAATTACTAAAAATATTGATCGCTTCAATAATATTATAAATAAATTCTATAAAGAATAATAATAACCTTCATAGAAGATTAACTACATTTTTATAAAGAAAAAACTAAAAACTCTTATCAGATTTAAAAAAAAAAGTAAAATTATGAAAATCTATAAAAATAAATACAAAATTTGTATTCATTGAAAAGAAAAATGGATAAAGTAATAAAGAAAATAATAAAGTCATGGACTATCAACAATAATTTAGCTAACAGTAACCTTAAAGGACAAACAAAACAAAAAACTGTGAGAGAAAATATAAAAAAAAGATGGATAGGATTTAGGATTAAAAAAAAAAAAAGACCTCACTAGAAATATGAAATGCTTACTATTGTTTATAATATGAAAAGTGCTTGAATTGCTCAAACAAATAAACAAGGCGAATCTCTCTCTCTCTCTCTCTCTCTCTATATATATATATATATATATATATATATATATATATATATATTATTTTAATAATAGGTCAATAACTTCAAATTATAGATGGTTGGATTAAATCATCATATTATGGTGGAAAATGTTTTTGAATCATTTTAGAGTTTTAAATTAAATTTTTGACTTTTTAAAATAAGAAATATTATTTTAATTTTAAATTTTATACATTTAAATAATCCAAATTTGGTTAATCAAGTTAACTCGTGGGTGAAGTTGAGATTGGATCAATGTGAATTGATTTGTCGATTAAGTTAAGCCAACTTCAAACAAGCCAAATTTCAAATCTCTTTCAATTTTAGATTAAATTAAATTTTAAATCAGATCAAGAATTGTCACGTTTGTTTAAAATCATTAATCTTTTCAAGTTTGAAAGCCTTTAAAAAGGATTTGAATTGTATATGGCCAAGCTTGGTAGAGACATAGAACACCAATGCAAAAAATTTAAATGAATGTGTAAAAAGAGTTTTGTGAAAGCAAGAAGTCTTTTATGATGGAATTTGAAGCATTAGTGTCAAGTTCCTTGAATGATGGTGTGACATGTGGCGCAACCATTTTAGATTGAAAAGCCTATAGTGTGGAATTTGGAATATTAATCTGGAGTAATATTTTAGTCTTCAAATAGTCACAAGATTAGAGGAATGACATGGGCTGAAACTTCCCTTGCTGGAAGAAGAAACTATCAAGGAGATCCAGCCCCTCCTTGCTGCCATCCATACCATGAAGAAAGGGAGATGAAGAAAAAGTCTTCTCCCTTAGGTTTATTTTTTTCTTTTCATCTCATCAAAATGATGTTGATCCAGTTAGTGGAATAAGATCGTTTGGATGAAGCGAACAAAAAAAAAAAAAAGTTAACAGCTCCCATCTCGATAGATTTGCCCTCTGTCTTCTCTTATTTGACAGTATGCCTCATCTCTCTACCTCTTTCCTCCTCCTCCTTCCATCTTCCATCTCGTCATTGTCAACATTCCCCATCAATAGCTCTTTCATTGTCTCCGACCATCACATTAGTAAGCCCCTTAAAAATACTTTCTAATTCTGTCATTGTCTTTAAATGCTATTTTTTTTTTTTTTTCAAAATGTTGTTTTTAAGTCCACTAGCTACTTATTAGAGTTAGATATATATATACACACAACTTTAGGAAGGTTACCAAGTGCTCAAAGATTTTCATGAGCTGTCAAAGTTCTCTCAAATATATGCAAACCAATTTGTTCAAATTAGGTTCAATTTATCAAAGGTTTAATTTGTATAGTAATTTTTTTTTATGTGAAAAGCTTAAGTTAATACCTTTCAACTAATTTGATAATGATTTGAATTGTACTCAGAACTAACTTGATGATTCAGGCAGAATAAAACTAGAATTATAAAAATTTAAGGAGCAACTTTTAATCTTCTTGAATAGTAGAACTCTCAAATAAATTAGTTAGAGAGAGGATATAGGTGATTAACATTAAATCTTTATAAATCGAATGTCTTTTCTATCTTTTTCTTTTTTTTTTTATTTAAAATTGAGTTCTAAATTAATTTCGTAAAAATTTATTAATAATTACTTCATCATCCTCTTAGACACTTATGAGACTATGCACACATATAAGCCCTTTAATCTAATTCAACAGATAATTGTCAAATTGTTACTTATCTTTTTTAAATAAAATTTTAAAAAATAACTGCTATTTGTTTTGCCAATTTTGTGCTTCTCCAAGAGGAGCCAATAGTTAAATCTATACACATCAAATTTCTATTTTCCAAAATTTAATGTCTTTACATTTAAATAAATCTCGCTTGGGAAAAATTTAAGGATTATTGTATACAAATTATACAATATTACATCATTTTTTGAAAGTTTATTGCTATTAATCTAACAACAATCTCATGATGAAGGCCATTATTGGCTTTTTTTTTTTTGCTTTCTGGTTTTGATCTTTAGAAATTTCAGTTATTATATATTTTTCATTTATACATCTTTGGTTTCAAAGAGATTTTATATCTATGTGATAGATTGAAATATGAGGAATCAAAATAAATTGATTGGCTAGATTAAATAGGTTCAAGGTCATGGCTAAATTGACAATATTTTGATAACTTCAGTCATTGTTATTTATTTTTCACGTAATTAATGGCCTATTTGACATATCAATGCTGAGTTGTTGATCAAAGTGTGGTCTTTATAAAACTAATAATTAACAAATTGCTAATCAAAGCTCCAATCACAGGAAGGAGATAACGTGTTGTGAGAGGCAGCAAGCAAATCACACTGCATCCAATTAAGGACCTGATAAAATAAGCATGTGAACCTATTTTGAAATTGCAAATGACCCCTTGTCTTGATGAGTAGGTTTGTGCATCAGTTGGGATGGTTCGGACGCCGAATAATTTGAGTTATGATCAGTTCGAAAGATCAGATTGTGCAGAGTGAGTTTGGCCATAATAAACTTGAACTTCCACGAAATTAAATTAAAAATTAATAGGTTGGGCATTTATACCACATAAATTAATTGAAAATTAATTGATTAGGTTTTGATAAACTTGAGCTTCACCAAAAAATAATTGAAAATTAAAGAACAAATGATTTGGGCTTGTACAAAATTTTGTTCACATATTTTAAGTCTAATGGGCTAAATTCAATATTTATAATAAAACCAAGCTTTCAATATCCAGTAGTACTAATAAATATAAAATATTTTGACAAAAAAAGATATAAAATAGTATGTTAGGTTGCAAAAAATGTGTTTTCACCATGTATGTATATTCAATATTTAGCTATCCACTATGCATTTAGAAGGCAGAAGCATAATCACCAAAAAAATTATTGAGTTTCATAGAAAATAATACTTAGAAACAAAAAATAGGAAAGATTCATAACGCCTACAAAATTAAGACCAATCCAATACATTTAAGTCATGCATAAATAAAATAGAAAAAACACTGATATACACCAAAATATAGAAACAAACAGAATTTGCGGCTCAGATTTAAGAGGTAAGTAATCACATGAATGCACATATCACATTTCTGGCA